>MU693460.1:57094-68601 GCA_026770625.1 Nicotiana glauca
TCCAGAAAGTCATAAGAAGGTGTTGTCGCATGTAGAAAAGAACCAATGGATGAAACCCATGCAAGAAGATATGGAAGCTTTACATAAAAAGGAACATACAAGCTGGTTGAACTTCCAAATGGTAAAATACCACTCAAATGCAAATGGGTCTTTAAACTCAAGAAAGATGGAAATGGCAAGCTGGTCAGATACAAAGTTCGATTGGTGGTTAAAGACTTCGAACAGAAGAAAGGTATTGACTATGATGAAATATTCTTAAATTTTGTCAAAATTACTTCTATTCGAACAATCTTGAGCTCCGCAGCTAGCCTAGATCTTGAAGCGGTTGGATGTGAAAATTGTATTTTTTTACGGAGATATATATATATATATATATATATATATATATATATATATATATATATATATATATATATATATATATATATAGAGAGAGAGAGAGAGAGAGAGAGAGAGAGAGAGAGAAAGAGAGAGAGCAGCCAGAAGGATTTAAAGTAGCTGAAAAGAAGCACATGATGTGCAAATTGAATAAGAGTCTTTATGGGTTGAAGTAGGCACCAAGGTAATGATACGTGAAGTTTGACTCATTCATGAAAAGTCAAACCTATACAAAGACTTATTCTGATCTAGGTGCAGCCAGAAGGATTTAAAGTAGCTGAAACGAAGCACATGATGTGCAAATTGAATAAGAGCCTTTATGGGTTGAAGTAGGCACCAATGCAATGATACGTGAATTTTGACTCATTCATAAAAAGTCAAACCTATACAAAGACTTATTCTGATCTACGTGTATACTTTAAAAGATTTTGTGCTAACAACTTTTATATTTTATTTTCTGTGGATGACATGTTAATTGTAGGACAAGACAAGGAACTGATTACAAAGACTAATAGAGATTTGTCCAAGTCATTTGATATGAAGGACTTGGGCCCAACACAACAAATTTCGAGAATAAAGGTTATTCGGGATAGAACAAGCACATTGTTGTGGCTATCCCAGGAAAAATACATTGAACGTGTACTGGAACACTTCAACGTAAAAAGTATTAAGACAGTCAGCACACCTCTTGTTAGTCATCTGAAGTTGAGCCAGAAGATATGTCCTACAACAATGGAGCAGAAAGGAAACATGGCTAGAGTTCCTTATTCTTCAACAGTCAGAAGCTTGATGTATGCAATGGTATGTACCTAACTAGATATTGCTCATGCAATTGGTGTTGTTAGAAGGTTCATTGAAAATTCGGGAAAAAAAATACTAGGAAGCAGTAAAATGGATACTCAGGTACCTTTGAAGACTATTTGTGTTTTGGAGGATCTGATCCAATCTTGAAGGATTACACAGATGCTGATATGGCAGGTGATCTTGATAATTGTGAATCTACTACCTGATACTTGTTCATATTTTCAGGGAGAGATATATCATGACAGTCAAAGTTGTAGAAGTGTGTCACACTCTATACAACTAAAGCAGATTATATTGTCGTTACTGAAGCTGGCAAAGGGATGGTATGGCTAAAATGGTTCCTTCAAGAGCTTGGATGCATCAAACGAAATATGTAGTCTATTGTGACAGTCACGGTGCGATAGACCTACACAAAAATACTATGTATCATGCAAGGACAAAGCATATCGATGTGAGATATTATCGAATTCGAGAAAAAATAGAGGATGGATCAATGCAGGTTACGAAGATCCATACAAGAGAGAATCATTCGGATATGTTAACCAAGGTGCTACCAAGAGACAAGTTCAATTTATGCAAAGAAGTTGTCGATATGCACTGAAACTAGCAGCCCCGGTGTTACCTCTTTCGGGTAGATGGGATTGAAGAGGGTTGTGGGGTCCATCACATCAATATATGCATGTGCCCATATAATAATACTTGGTTGAAATTTTATACTTGGCGACCAAGTTTGGAAAGATACGGAGGAGAATCAAATTGCTCCTGTAGAATACTTTAAACCGACGGCTCTTTTGCCTTGTAAAAGAAGGGCATTCTCTGAATTGTAATTGCACCACAAAGAAAGAAAGAAAGAAAGAAAGAGTGAGGCATCACAGACAGGGTATTTGAAAATAGTTTGTGAGAAAAATAGAGAGTGTGAGCGATATTATAGTGAGGTAGGAATATCAGAAGAAGGTTATTTCTTTTGAGTGTTGTAGTATCTTTAGAGTATTCTACTCGGTACTACAAGTATAAAATTCGATGCTATATTAATATTAGTTGCTACTCTTGGGGTCGTGATTTTCAAGAATCAAATTGAATACTAGTAGTACTTTATATAAATCAAAATTAAATTACATCAAGATATTCTTTAAAACTAATTAACGCTAATGTTCTTCTTAAATGTTTCACAAAAACAAATTCAAACACACGACTTCTCTCCAAATTTATATTTTGAAAAGTTGTCCAATAATTAGTTTGTCAAAATTTATTTTCACAATTAAATTCAAATGCAGGAATCCCAACAAGAGCATAATTTGGGCGATATCACCCCTTTTGTCTTGTTCGGCTTGGTTGATGGGCCAATGGAAAAGGCTTTATTTCGTTTGGGTTCACGGTTCACATCCCATCTGCAAGCATTGTTGGCGTCCGTAAGAAATTGTGAACGACACATTAATTTGTACCAACAATGAGCAAAAGCTCTACAATTATAGCACTACTTTTAAGTGTTGAAACATACGTGTTTGATTTAAAATGTCCAACTGATAGGAAAAAAGAGTTGATCAACAGTTACGTTGTGGGGTCTTTCGTACTTGGGATTACAAAAGATATGAGTGACAAAAGGGTGAAAATCTTGATCGTAGTTATTCAAACTTAAAAGTTAATCAGGTCACTAACTTACGAGCTAATATTAACTTTAAATAGTACTTCTGTATTTACCAAATATGTAAATATGTCAATAATTATGTACAAACTAATTAATTTGATTAACCTATAAACTTCAGAGGCGGAGCTACAGTTGTGGGTGCGAGTTCGGGCGAACCCAATAACTTTTTCCGAGACTCTATATTTATATTGAAAAATATACTAAATTAGATATATATATTGCTGTCAAACCCAGTAACAAAAGTAGTCTGGGTTCAATAATGGGTCTGGTTTCGCTGGCTAACGCCCGAGTTCGACCTATGAAAGCAATATTATTTCATTATTTTTATATTACTTTTAGAAAGCACAAACTAAATGAGTAAATCATTCCCTATAATTCCCAGACAACTCCCCTTACTTTCCCCTAAAGTAACATTTTTAATACATTAGCTTTTTCTTTCTAATAAACAAAAGACAAAACTCCTCTAAAGTAATATTTTAAATACACTAGCTTTTTTCTTTTTAATAAACAAAAGACAAAACTCTAATTCACAACAAATCGAACGAAAACTCCCCTTACTTTCCTCTAAAGTAACATTTTTAATACACTAGCTTTTTTCTTTCTAATAAACAAAAGACAAAACTCTAAACAAGAACAAATGTCTTCCAATTCCAAACAAGGACGAAATCAAAATTTCCAAATAAAAAAAATTAGGGTTCTGCTGATATATTCTGTGATTGTGTGACTCTGTCTCTATTGATTGACTTTTGCTGCTAGGGTTCTGCCTCTGTTGATCGCCGGCGCTGCTACCACAATCAGCCGAATCCGGACGCCTTCCAACTCTCGCAGTGTATGCTCTTTCTCCCTTAGAAGTTAGACCCTATTTTTCTTCTTCAACTCATTTTTCCTGATTTTTTTTCTTCATGTTTTCCTCTTATATTTTATATTTGACAATTTATAAGAAATCTGATTTTTAATCCTTGATTCTAGGGTTGCCCCACATTTTGAACTTCATTCTCTTTGTCAATTTGTACTTTGGTTCTTTCCAAAATTTCAAACTGGAAGTCTGTCGACAGATAAGGTATGTGGTTGTTGTCCTGCTTTCTTGTTTTTAGTTTCTTAGTGAGACTAACTTACATTCACATGGAGTGGTCTTATGCCCTTATTAAGAAGAAAACATTCATATGTAGTCAGGGGCGGAGCTACAGTAGAACTACTGCTACAGTAGTAGAAAACTAATGACTTTTTTCGAGACCCTGAATTTATAATTTAGAACTCATACACCTTAAATCCAAATATATGTATACCCAAACATATGTATACCAGTCCCCTCTTTGTTTCCTAGAAAATCTATTATCAGTATTCTTATTCTATCTCTACCGTTGGGACTATATATGTTCTTAGAACACTACACACGAGTAGTACGACTGTGACTTATAATTGTGATGTGTTTGGCTCAAAAGTTATCAATATACTTTATAAGCTTAAAAAATAATTAAAAATAAATGAGGGTAAATCGTAATCAAATATAATAAAACCTAGAGACAAAAATATGAGAATATTATAGTAGATCTGGTAATAAGAACGTGAGAATGAGTGTTCATTATATATAGAGATAGAGAGAGAATAGGAGAAAATAAGAGAGTTGTATTATTTGACAATAATATTGATGCCCCTTTACAGTAGAAAGGTCTCCTTTATATAGCAGGAGGTCTTCCTCGAAATAATCATAAAAGTACAAAAAGTAGTCGACGTCCCACTAGCGAGGACGTTGAGTTTTAACTGGCGTCGCCTTTGTCCTTACACCCAAGTCGTACCCTTACTTTAGTTGACGTATGCTCATTGGGCGTACCCTTTGGCGCAGAGACATTGAGGGCCAAATTTGACCCGATATAGTTAGTCCCTCCGTTCGTTGGAGGCGTATTCAGTAGACGTCTTCAATGGGCGGAAATGCAAACCTCGTCTTTGGAAAATTTGACCTCATTATAGGGGCAGTGACGTGAATGAGATGAAATGTATGGCATCGCTGAGCCCCATACGCGTGGCTCCCTTTTTGAAATGACATCATCGTCCGCATGCGTCATAATTATACGTACTCCCGAGGTGGTTCAAAGGATGATGTGATGTTCTGGTTTCCCGCGCCCATTTTGAATCATGCCTCTTCGATTTCCGCACATCCTAACCCTATAAATAGAGGGAAGGTTCAATCCATTTCATCTTTCGAACCTTTGGAAAACCTTTTCTGGCTTCCTTCTTTGCCTTTCTTTCTAGCAACCGTTATTTCGTGCGAGACTCTCCCACTTCTTTGAAACCACACTTCCTGTCGTTAGTGCTTCATTTCTTACATAGGATAACATGAAAAAGCGTCGCCAGAGTAGTAAAAAGACCAAAGATAATGCCCCATCTAAGGTTTTGCCCTCCTCAGGTGGTGAAGAGGAAAAGGCTGGGAAGGCCCTTGTTCCCCTTAGTGCAGGCAATGTCCTCCCAAAGGAGATGCATATTCGAATGGATTTTTCAACTAAAAGCGCAGCCCTTCCCTGGGAGCATAGTGATTTATTACAATCCCACTTAGACGATCTTCGAGAGACGCACCATATTCCGTACTACGTGGAGATGGTTCCGGCTGGGACGGACTACGCTAATGTGCACCGGCCTGGGTACTGCACCTTCTACGAGTACCCATTTTTGATCGGTTATAGCCTCCCGATATACCCTCTAACGGAGGAGCTTTGCCCTTTTTTCAATGTGTATCCAGCTCAGCTTACTCCTTACACCTTGAAGGTGTGCAGGATTATGACCACATATGCGGCCAAGGCTGAGTGCAGCGTCTCAGTTCACCACCTTTTGCAGTTATTCAGCCCAGGTTACTTGAGGGGCACCATGCTGCAGTTGAAAATTCGTGCCACGAAGGGCTTGGTTGTTAAAGCTGACCACAAGACCAACCGCCGCTTTTAGCGTAAGTACTTCTACATCAGGACGGAGCACCTGGTGTCTAACCCTGAGGGATTCCCGGAAAGATGGAACCCAGAATGTAAGTACCTTTATTTGTAGAATTCATGATTAATTGTGACCTTGACCATGCGGCCACTGTGATTTCTTTCTTTTCTCTTTTTTGTAGCGAGGGCTTCTCCACCCTAGTTCATTGAAAATATTAAGTGTTGGGTGGGAAAAATGATTCCTTATGCGGAGGAATGCCGGACCTGGGTTGCATTTCATGAACGATACGGCCCATCAGTAATTCTTTGGCTCAGGTTTGGGGGTTCCCTTAGGTTTGTTACCTGACTTATTCGTGTTGGCAGGTCGGAGCGCCCCTAAGAAGAAGAGAAATATTATTACCTCGCCTAGGGCAGGGACTGACTCCAAGGGCGGAGACATACCCTGTGGCTCGCTCAGTGATGGCGCTCCCGAGGTTCCTCAGCAGAAGATTACGCCCGTGGCGGCGTCCACAAGTGAAGTGACTCCTTCAATGCCATCCCCGCGGCTTGTGGAGGAGACTTCTGAGGGTGAGGAGCTGCCAGAGAGGAAAAGACATCGGTTGATAACTGACAAGGGGATAGCCACAGAGGACGAGAGGGCGAGTGAGCCCCGTCAGGGGTCGAGGCCATTTTTTATGGTCGATGCCATCCGTTCTGGGAGGTCAGCTCCCCAAAGGAGGATAATTCTCGATGCTAGCCCAGCCCGCATTCCGGAGAGTGTCTCGTCGGTTGCTGTTGGAGAAGTGGGCGATGGTGCCGAGAGGGTGGACCTTGAGGACGCCTATGTGGATGAAAATGTGTTAACGAGGGTTACGGCCCGTGTGGGGATGACGGCAGGCAGATCCAACCGTCGAATTCTAATTCTAGGAGGGTATAACCTATTGCAACACAGCGAGCAGGCCGCAACGGATATGACCCTGTTATGTACGGCCGCTGAGCGTGAAACGCTGAAAGGTGTTTGTGATGGGGATCCATCCCGGAGGGTCGCTGGCGCGGCCTTGCAGGTAGTTTTTAGTTTTCTTTATGTGTCGTAAGGCTAACTTTGATGCATACTGACTTGCCTTTCCTCTTTTTCTTCTCCTTTTTAGACTCTCATTTTGGAGATAGAGAGGAGGCGGCGAGCGTAGAGAAAGGCAGCCACTTTTAATAAAGTGGTAAAGAAGTATCAGCGGTGTCGTGCCAAACATCAGGCGCTGGTAGACCTACTCAAACAGGACCTGGAATTTAGGGTTTTCCGTAAAGGCCTTGAGCAGTCGGAGGCCCAGCTGAAACGAAGTATGGTTGAGCTGGAGCACATTGATGAGCAGCTGATGGACGCTTTGACTCTAAACATTGAGCTGGAGACTCTTCTCCAGTCAAAGGAAAAGGAATTGGAGGTCGGTCGTGGGGTAGCGGCGGAAGTCACTGATTTGCGAGCCAAGGTCGCTGCCTTGACCACCGAGCTTGATGCCAAGGCGGCTGAGATTGAAGCCCTTAAGTGGACTGATGCGCCAAGGTCTGATGAGGATGCGCATCGTGAGGCGCATGAGAAGTGGGTGTATGCCGAGGCCAGGCTAGTCATGCTTGAGGAGTTCTTAGCTGCGGGTCGAGCTATTGAGGCGGAGATTCAGGAGCAACGGTGCGTAGCTCGCGTCGCCCGCAAAGCCTGTGGTTATAGTTCTGACTCCCCAGACCGGGCGGGCTATAATTCCGAAGATGTTAACCCTCTAGGATCCGGGTCCTGGATCTCTGCAACTTATCAGCCCGGGGGAGACAATGGACGAGATGGCGGTCCGGCAGGGGACGGTGAGCAGAATGGCGAAGCCCCTTAGGACTTGTATACATTTTGTTTTGTTGTATTTGGAAATGTAAATGGGTCCTTTTGTACATGCATTTTTGGATGATAATGAAAGATATACTTTTGCTGTTATTCTTTTCCTTTTGTATCTTTTATTTTCGGTATCTCGTCTCCGCAGAGCGGATGCTCGCTTACTTGTAGGATTTTCAGTGTGCTTCTCGAACGTTGTTTATGTTATCCGCTGATAGGAGGCGGCTTCGATGCTAAATAGTGGTGGCTTTAGCTAATAATGGCATCGCTTCATCTGTTATTTACGTGCCTTGTGCCGTAGTCGAACAGGGTTGGCAACTGTTGGCGACGATGGCCTTAGCCATTTACACGTTGGATATGGCCTTGGCCATATATGTAACTTCGACTGTCGTCGAATTGCTCATTTGTCGTAGTCGAGCTGGGTCAACTTATTGACGACGATGGCCTTAGCCATTTACACATTGGAGATGGACTTAGCCATATACGTAACTTCGATTGTCGTCGAATTACTCGTTTGTCGTAGTCTAGCTGGGTCGACTTATTGACGACGATGGCCTTAGCCATTTACACGTTGAAGATGGCCTTATCCATATACGTAACTTTGACTGTCATCAAATTACTCGTTTGCCATAGTTGAGCTAGGTCGACTTATTGACAACGATGGCCTTAGCCATTTACACGTTGGAGATGGCCTTAGCCATGTACGTAACTCCGACTGTCGTTACTCATTTGTCGTAGTCGTGCTGGGTCGATTTATTAACAATGATAGCCTTAGCCATTTACACGTTGGAGATAGCCTTAGCCATATACGCAACTTCGACTGTCGTTGAATCACTCGTTTATCGTAGTCGAGCTGGGTCAATTTATTGACGACGATGGCTTTAGCCATTTACACGTTGGAGATGGCCTTAGCCATATACGTAACTTCGACTGTTGTTGAATTACTCGTTTGTCGTAGTCGAGTTGTGTCGACTTATTGACGATGATGGCTTTATCCATTTACACGCTGGAGATGGCCTTAGCCATATACGTAACTTCGACTGTCGTCGAATTACTCATTTGTCATAGTCGAGCTGTGTCGACTTATTGACGACGATGGCCTTAACCATTCATACGTTGGAGATGGCCTTAGCCGTTCATACATTGGAGATGGCCTTAGCCTTTCATACGTCAGAGATGGCCTTAGCCTTTCATACGTCAGAGATGGCCTTAGCCTTTCATACGTCAGAGATGGCCTTAGCCGTTCATACATTGGAGATGGCCTTAGCCGTTAATACATTGGAGATGGCCTTAGTCGTTCATACATCGTAGATGGCCTTAGCCGTTCATACATCGGAGATAGCCTTAGCTGTTTATACATCGGAGATGGCCTTAGCCGTTCATATATCGGATATGGCCTTAGCCGTTCATACATCGGAGATGGCCTTAGCCGTTCATACATCGGAGATGGCCTTAGTCGTTCATACATTGGAGATGGCCTTAGCCGTTCATACATTAGAGATCATGCTAGTCCAGTCCCTTTGTCATGTCAGCCAGGAGAGCGTATGTAATGGCTGGTATGATAAACTCGTTCCGCAAATATCTCCAGGTGTCCCCTCTGTCGCCTCGTAAAAAACTTCACCGAGAAAACCCAATTGGGACAAAACTCGGGTAAAGGAAAAAGAGTGTGACTCGGGAGACGCCTTTTAGAAATGAAAATACTTGAGGTGGGCGACGTTCCAATTGTTTTGGAGAGTTCTTCCTTCCATTGTTTCTAATTGGAATGCTCCTTTACATGCTGCTGCTGTGATTTTGTAGGGTCCATCCCAGTTGGTGCCCAGTTTTCCTTCGCTTGGGTCTTTTGATGCCAATGTTTTGGCTTTGAGGACGTAGTCTCCCACTTTGAGTGGTCTTACTTTGGCTCTTTTGTTGTAGTATCTTTCAACTTGTTGTTTCTGAGCCACCATTCTTATGTGGGCCATTTCTCTTCTTTCCTCGGCCTCGTCGAGGTCTTGACGCCTATTTTCGTCGTTCTTTGTTCCGCTGGTATGTGAATACCTCAAGCTTGGTTCGCCGACTTCGACTGGTATGACTGCGTCAGTTCCATAGACCAGTAAGTATGGTGTTTCTCCTGTATAGGATTTTGATGTGGTCCGGTACGCCCACAATACTTCCGGTAATAATTCGGGCCATAGCCCTTTGGCTTCCTTGAGTTTCTTTTTCAGTATGTTCAGTATTATTTTGTTGGAAGACTCTGCTTGGTCGTTGGCGGCGGGATGATATGGCGTGGAGAGTATTCGCTTAATGTGCCATTTGTCAAAGAATTCCGTCGTCTTCTGACCGACGAATTGTCGTCCGTTGTCGCAACTGATTTCTTTAGGGATGCCGAAACGGCAAATGATGTTCTTCCATATGAAGGCAATGACTTCCTGTTCACATATTTGGGCGTACGCACCTACTTCCACCCACTTGGAGAAGTAGTCAGTTAAAATTAATAGAAATCGTATCTTTCCTCGTCCTGCTGGTAGGGGACCGACTATATCCATTCCCCATTTGATGAAAGGCCATGGGGAAGTGACTGAGTGGAGGGGCTGTCCTAGTTGGTGTACCACGGGGGCATACTTTTGACATTGTTCGCATCGGTGAACGTATTCCGCTGCTTCTTTCTTCATGGTGGGCCAATAATAACCGGCTCGTATTATGCAGAGTACGAGGGCGCGGTTGCTTGTATGGGCACTGCAGTGACCCTCGTGTACCTCTTCGAGTAGTGGTCTCGTTTGGTGCGGCCCTAGTCACTTGGCTAGGGGTCCGCCGAACATCTTTTTGTAGAGCTCGTGGTTTATCAGGCAATACCTGGCGGCTTGTACGCAGAGCTTCTTTGCTTCTTTTTTGTCGAGTGGGAGTGTACTATCCTGTAGATAGGATACAAATAGGTTGCGCCAGTCCCAAGTCAAATTTAAAGAGAGTACCTCAGTGTGATCAATGACTGAATGGAAGAGGGTGACCACGCTTTCTTTGTTGAAGTTTTTAGTGGCTGCGGCCAATTTTGCCAAGCCGTCTGCTTCGACGTTCTGTGCCCTCGGAATTTGTTCGAAGCGGCACTCAACGAACTCAGTCATTAATATGTGGATCTCTGACTGATATTTTTGCAATCTCTGCTCCTTGATTTGGTAAGTCCCAGTGACCTGGTTCACTACGAGTTGGGATTCGCAGTGAAGAATGAGTCGTCGAGCCCCATATTTGATGGCTAGTTTCATACTTGCAATAACAACCTTGTACTTGGCTTCATTGTTAGTCATTTCGGGGCACCGCATGGACTGGCAAATTATTTCTCCCGTGGGGACCTCAAGAACGAGTCCCAGTCCTGATCCTGAGGCATTAGCGGCGCCGTCAGTGTACAGAGTCCATAAGTCGGTATTGAAGCGTGGGAGTTGTTCTCGCCGTCCTTCATTGCGTCGATCCCTCCTTGTCTCTGAGTGTATCGGCGTTAGTCATTGGGTCGTCCCATTAAGATCATCCTCCTCCACTCGTAACTCGGCATAATAGGCATTGTAGATTTCTTCCCATGTGGTAGGGGGATATTTCATGAGATGGCTCAGTAGTTTCTTGGTTGCCCTCAAACCATCCCTGTTTAGCCTGTTCTGGAAATCGGCGACTGCTATACCTTCCGATACGTTTGGCAGACTCATCCTTACCCTATTAAACCTGGCTAGGAAGTCCCTAAGTCTTTCCCCTGCGGTTTGCCTGACGGCGAAGATGTCGTTGACTCTTGCTTCCGCTTTCTTTGCTCCTGCATGGGCGGTGACGAACTTATCCTCCATTTCCTCGAACGTTGATATTGCCTTAGCTGGCAGCTGAGAGTACCACGTTAGGGCTCCTCCCGTCAACGTCTCACCGAATTTCTTCAGCAGCACCGATGGTACCTGCTCTTTTGATAGGT
>MU693460.1:69566-84730 GCA_026770625.1 Nicotiana glauca
GGTTCCGTCGTATACCCTTAAGTAGGGTGTCATCTTGAAGGTTTTTGGGATAGAGTGAGGAGCAGCTTCTTCGGTATATGGTTGTTCGACGAATCTTCCCACGTCGCGTTTTGGTAGCAACTTGATAGCACCTTGGATCTTGTTTACCCTCTCCTGATGCTCTTTCATTTGGTCACGAAGCGCCTTGTTTTCATTCTCAATTTCTTCCATCTTCTTTAGGATGGCTGTTAGTGTGCCATCGTTGGCCTGTGCTTCGATGGGTCTGTTATTTGCTCGTACAGCCTCAGGTTCACCCATGGCAGCAGTGATGCTTACCGTTGGCGTACACCTAACGCTACTTTGTGGTGGCTTCTCAACCATGCCACTTAGAGTACTTGTCAGTCGTTCTTCTAGTAGCTTCTTGACCACCGAGGGCGCTTCCTTAGCCACAGATATGGAAGCTCTTTTTTCATGCAAGATCGTCAGATTTTCAGATGGAGAAGGTAAGATCCCTGCACCTGGCGTGGTGCTAGGGGTTACATTCAAGATACCCTCGTCACTGGCCTCGTTGAGAGGACCAAGGAGATTGGCTGTAACACCCACTATTACTTTCGATCTTGTGTTATTTTCGGCCATTGTTTTTTTGTATGGTGTAGACAATGGTTGTTGGTTCTTCTCTAGGTGGATACTATGATTTTGATTCTCGAAATCCCCACAGACGGCGTCAAATTGTTTGGCTCAAAAGTTATCAATATACTTTATAAGCTTAAAAAACAATCAAAAATAAATGAGGGTAAATCGTAATCAAATATAATAAAACCTAGAGACAAAAATATGAGAATATTGCAGTAGATCTGGTAATAAAAACGTGAGAATGAGTGTTCGTTAGATGTAGAGATAGAGAGAGAATAGGAGAAAATAAGAGAGTTGTATTATTTGACAATAATACTGATGTCCCTTTACATTGGAAAGGTCTCCTTTATATAACAGGATGTCTTCCTCGAAATAATCATAAAAGTACAAAAAGCAGTCGACGTCCCACTAGCGAGGACGCTGAGTTTTAACTGGCATCGCCTTTGTCCTTACGCCCAAGTCGTACGCTTACTTTAATTGATGTATGCTCGCTGAGAGTACATTTCGGCATAGAGACATTGAGATCCAAATTTGACCCCATACATGATGCAATTAATGTTGAAATCATGAGAAAAGACAGTTGAAAATTTAATATTACTAAAGTTCGTTATGTTATTGTGGAATCGAATGACAAGCAAAATCAACTTTAATTCAAAACTAAATCGTCGAGAATACTTGTTCTTGCTGTCTCAGTTTACTTGGTTTGCTCGTCTCGTTTTTTCTTTTTCTTTTTCTTTTTTTGGGGGTGGTTAAGCTATGAAATGTAGTTGGCGATAATAAAGACGCACGCAGCGACAAGTCAATAGAACGATCTATTTATTAAATATGACTGTACGGCAAACATGAATTACTACCAATGTTTTCTCTACGTATGACTGCTAGCAGCAAAGCAATTATGAATATGCGTACAATTCCTTTAGCGCAGTGGATAAGACTATTTTTTTCTTAACTAGAAGTCTCGAAATTGAACTATGTGTATAGAAAAATCCTTGGTAGGGAGCGTTTCCTCCTGAAAAAGGATTCCTACCCTGCACAAATCTGGATATAATCGGGTTCCATTACAGGTACCGAACATCGATTGGAAAACCAAAAAATATATATGCCTGCTTTACGTACCTGAATAAAAGTAGAAACTTCACTTATATTGTAGAGATTAGATTAGAGAACGTAGGGCTAGAACCGAATAGAAAATGTAATTAATCCATTATACTTGAACAAATTAATTGACATTAGAATTCAACAAATAGGGAAGAGAATGAAGTCGATCATACAAGGATAAATTTTAACATAAAGAGCTATGTTCATTCAGTATCCAAAAACTAAGGAAATGAAAGAACTAGTTATACGAATTAGGATTTTGTTTAACCCAAAATTAGATTTGTAGGTCAAAGCTATTAAATTAATATAGCGTAATAATAATAATAATAAAGAAAATAATTAAGATGTCTTTAGAAATTGTAATCCTGAAGTAGAGCTTAGAATAAGATTAGGTCGAATTTGCAATTCTGTTGGGCGGTTCTTGTTGCGTTGAACTTGAACCTTGACTTTCTTTCTTCAAAATTATCCTTAATTCCATGCTCCTTTAATTTAAAGCAATCAAAACTGTCAATGGTAGGACGAACATTTGTAATTTCCATCAATTGCTTCCTTTCACTTCTATAGAAATAGGATTGTAATATTAATTTTGTAAATTCTGAAATCTATGCAACTACTAATGAGAGTTTAGGATTAATGTTCGTCAAACGGCTTTTTGTCTTACAAATGTATGAATCTCAATCTTACATACTTATGGTTCACAAAACTAAAGTTATCTGACGAGACACAAAACAAAATTTTCAGGTGTCACATGTCCGTACTGTCATTAGATGTCCAATACACTGAGTACGATTAGCAGTTTGGCGTTGCCCTTCTTTGTAAAAAGAAACAAAACCAATGAGATACAAATTTTGGCAATTTATGCCTTTTCTACTTGAAATGATTACCCACCTTTTTCACTTTCTACCTTTCACTTGCAAGCTTTATTCCTTTTCTTTCTAGGTGAAGAATCTGGTTTTCCGAAAATAATTTTTGAATACATAATCTGGCTTTATTGTATTTTAATATGATAAAGGGGTATTCAATAAGTTTTCAAAGCATATTAAGATTTGTATATGATTCAAAATGTTAAGATATATCAACTTAACTTCTGTACCTGCTATTAAACTAATTTATGATTAGCTAAAAGGAAATGAAAATCTTTTTTCCGTCTTGTAGACAAAATACGGAAAAAAGAAATTGTGACGTCAAGAAAAATGTTCGATCAAAATGAAAAAAAAAAAAAAAGGGTCGCTCACAACATTATTTTGATGCTTATTTAAATTTATCATTTTTTTAAAAATAAATTAATAAAAAAGATATGTCACGTTAATTGAAACGAAGAGAGTATATTGTGACAGCCCTTTTAATATTGAATTGAGAGCATCTAAAATTGATACTAAACGGAAAAAGGGAGTGGAGAATTGCATGAATAAGGAGTAGAATAACTCTTATGCACGGTGGACACAGATAATGTCATGCAGAAAAGGATGGATGATACAAATAGGAAAAAAGCACAATTCCCCAAGAAATTTAGGTGGGAAGTTTGTCATAATTGCATAGGTTTTCCTTAACTACAGATAAAGATAAGAGTATGGTGTAGCCAATAGTGTTGAGGGTTCTGCTTTGCCCCAATTTCTGAACTTCCCTATCTTTAGTCCCTTTCGCTCATGCCTAATTGTTTGCTAAATTTTCTTTATTTTGGACCAAATGTGAGAAAAGTGTTTCTACCCAGGGATAGGGATAGTGGTGTTCATGGTTCGGTTTGAGTCGGTTTTTCTGTAAAAAGAAACCAAACCAAGTAAGTTAGGTTTTTAAATATTAGAATCAAACCAAACCAATTAAGTCTGTTTTTGTCGGGTTTTTTTGGTTTTTCCGGTTATTTATCGGGTTTTTTTTAAAAATATGAGACATACACTACCAAACGCATATTCCGACGACTAAATTTTCAACGTAACACTATCAAATCAATTGCTCTTTGAGAAATCTATCATTTATCAAGATATATTGATGATAATTGAATCAAATAGTGATGAATAATTTAAGTACTCAATTAAAAATCGATTATTTTTAACATGAAATAAATTATTATGCTTAGAAAAAAAAAACTACCAAGCAAAGTAGAATGTAAAGGCAAAGAATTAGATGATTATAATAGCAAAGAACTAGACTAAAAATATAAATGACCAATATGTACCATAAAATTTTAAAAACTTTATTTAAAAATATACATACATACATACATACATACATACATATATATATGTATATACATATATATATATATATATATATATGTGTGTATGTGTGTGTGTGTGTGTGTGTAATAGTAAATTTAAATAGCTACTTTTATAGTCGGTTTGGTTGGATTTTTTTCTAAAAAGAAACCAAACCAAGTAAGTAAGGTTTTCAAATATTAGAACCAAATCAAACCAATTAAGTCTGTTTTTGTCGGGTTTTTTCGGTTTCTCCGATTATTTATCCGGGTTTTTTTTAAATACGAGACATACACTACCAAACGCATATTCGGACGACTAAATTTTCAGCGTAACACTATCAAATCAATTGATCTTTGAGAAATCTATCATTTATCAAGATATATTGATGATAATTGAATCAAATAGTGATGAATAATTTAAGTACTCAATTAAAAATCGATTATTTTTAACATGAAATAAATTATTATACTTAGAAAAAGAAAACTACCAAGCAAACTAGAATGTAAAGGCAAAGAATTAGATGATTATAATAGCAAAGAACTAGACTAAAAATATAAATGACCAATATGTGCCATAAAATTTTAAAAATTTTATATTAAAATATATATATATATATATAGGTGTAATAATAAATTTAAATAGCTACTTTTATAGTCTGTTTGGTTCGGATTTTTTCAGTTATTTTTTTATTAAAACCAAATCAATTTTGATCGATTTTTAAAATTTAAAACCAAAACCAAACCAAACCTAAAAAGTATCGATTTTTTTGGTCCGTTTGATTCGGTTTTCGGTTTGGTTCGATTTTTCGGGTTTTCATGAACACCCCTATTTCTACCATTTCCAGAAATTGAAACTTTTATTTCTACTGACACTTGACCCAAAAAATTCATCAAGTTGCTCAATATTAATTTCGACATTTTTTCTCTCAAGTGCTTTTGAGTATAAGTATAAGCATTATTTGAGAAATAGAAAAAGTTTGTTCTCCTCAAAAGTATTTTTAAAAAAAATACACTGACAACTACTTTTCAAGAGCTTGGTAAATATTAGTAGTAATTGTTGCTCAAAAGTATTTTTAACTTAATTAGTCAATTACAAATTATTTTTTATCAAAAATATTTTTTTTAAAAAACACATTTAAGAAAAGTAATTTTTAAAATAAACTGATTTTAGAAGCAAGGCCAAATACGGTGATAGATTCATGACACTGTATTTAGAATTGTCGATTTTGTACAGTTTTTGTTGAGGAACCCTACTCTAACTTATAGCCTATTTGGGCAAACTTCTAAAGTTTAGCTTACAACATGCATTTTTCTTCATTCTTTTAATTGGTTGACTGCATTATGAAATGGTTAAGAGAGCCAGTTAAAGATCTGAAAGCTTTATATAAAAGTTGTGTGCAGAGTCCTCTGCACAATCTGTTGATTCTGATTCCAAATTGCCTATACCTAAAGCAAACGAGTCCTAAACTTAAATGATATTTTTTGGAATAAAAAGTACTTTTTAAATGTTTTAAAAAAAAAGTTACATTAATAGGTAATTCGTAGTATAATATTGCAAATTATTAATTTTTTTTTTATGCAATTCGCAGTATTATACTGCGAATTGCTTGAAATGGGCCCAAGCTCATTTTTCAAATAGCATTTCGCAGTATTATACTGCGAATTAAGGTATAGTGCGAATTAGACTAATTTTACTGATTTTTGGCCCCACCAATAATAATTAACTGATATAACAATAATTTAAATACATAAAACGCAGTATAATACTGCGAATTACTTTGAAAAATTCTACATCCCAAGCTCAGACTTGCCTTATTTATAGGCGTTTCAATTTTATAAAAATTCATTCAATACTTAAACTTCAAACATACGTTCATTATTCTCTCTTCTCTTTATAAATTATTTTTTTACAATGTCTGAAGTGCCAAAAATAAGGGTTTCACTGTATTTGGGGAGGGAGGGGGGGAGTGAAGTTGTAGTGGAGAATAACTCTATGAGGTATAGCTCGCCTCCACAGTGTCATGTTAAATTGCCGCTTAATATGGAGTACGATACATTGGTATCGTTGTTACGCAAAAAAATGAGTGAGCGGAGGCGTTCGGTTAGCCTTAAAGTAACCGGTAGATTTCTTTATTCAGTCACTCCGCAGGGGTTTGCTTATTATTCTGAGTTTAACATCGAGGATGATGAAACTCTTAGAGATTTTTTGCGGATTCCGGACGAATATAGGGAATTTATTGTAATAAAATTATTGGAAATGTACGTCAAGGTGGAAGACCTTCCCAATAATGAGGGCGTGCATAGCAAGGATAACCCCCAGTCATCGGTTGGTTATTCTGGAGCAGTTTTTGCCGGACAGATTGCTGATGAAAGAGCTTGCCTTGATTTAAACTTGTCACCACCGGCGAATGAGCAGCCACAAAATAATTTTTTCACTTTATATAATCAATAAGACGATTGGTAAACTTCAATTTTACTACGCTTTAGCGATGTTTTTTTTTTCATGTTTTAATTGGATTTGTATTAACACTCATTTTTTTTATAGGAGTACCGTCCGGATTTGAATTTTACAAGTTATAATCCCGCCCCTAGTTGGAATATGCGTAGGTCTGGAGTATTGGACCACGGTGGTCCATCTGGGAGTCATCACCAACATGAAAATATCCATCATGAAACGTCAAGACAATACGATTTGTAAGCAAAGTGATATAGTTATGTCTAAAGTATTTTTCCTGAGTATTGGGTAACTTATCTTTTTGTTCTTTTTGTGCAGTGAAAACGAGCTTCTTGAAGCTCCTAACCTCACACAGTTGTCCATAGACGACGTTTTTACTCGTGATTTGGCAGATGCGCAGAGTCAGGAGGATGATAGTGATTATGACAATAATGCGGATGAGTCTGGGGATGACACACCCTTCCATAATGAGGGTGATGAGGAGGAGGAGGAGGAGGAGGAAGTGAATGTTGAACCTAAGCTGACCCCGGAGCATGTTCCTCCACCTCCCGCTAGACCAAGTGTGTACGACTCCCACATGCCATTTAATGAGCGAAATATTCCCTACCTTGATAATTTGCCAAGCATGCCTAATGTCGATGCCCTCACAAGGGATGATGATAAATTACGGTCAGCGATATGGGATGAGTCTAGACCAGCTGTTCTTACAAAGGGCATGTATTTCCCCGATAAAGCTCGCCTAATTAGGGCTGTAAAAATCTACAGTATAAGAGAGTGTCATGAGATAACGGTAAGTGAGTCAACTACGGAGAAATACAAGGTTGTATGTCGTAGGTGGTTTATGGGTTGTCACTGGATGCTGCGTGCCACAAAGAAGAAATCAGGTTTGTGGAAAGTGGGTAAATTTATTAGCGAGCACAGATGTGAAATGGACACATTTAATGAGAATCACTTCAACTTGGATGTGGACTTGATTTCCCTTGTCTTGATTCCATTTTTGGAAGTGTCCATTAGGTTCAAGATTAAAGAGTGTATTACAGTCGTCCACCAGGAGTATGGTTGTACTATAACAAAAAGAAAGGCATATCTCGGTCCCAAACGTGCCTTTGAACTTATTTATGGCGACTAGGATAAGGCTTTTTAAAATCTGCCCAGGTACATGGCCGCACTGCAACACTTTAACCCCGGGACTATTGTTGAAAGGAGGCGTGAGCAGAGTCCGGACAGACCGGAATATATTTTCAACTATGTATTTTGGTCATTTAAACCAGCAATTAATGGTTTTGTGCATTGTCGTCCAGTAATTTCCATAGACGGTACTCATGTCTATAGAAAGTATGATATTAAGCTTTTTATTGCAGTTGCAGTAGATGCCAACGGACAAATATTTCCATTAGCTTTTGCCATTTGTGCCAAACGAAAGTGAAGAGACGTGGACGCAGTTCTTGAACCACTTGAAGCAGCACGTTGTCAAACAACGTTCAGGTATTTGTCTGATATCAGATCGGCATGGTGGTATTTTAAGTTCTGTACATCACTTGCCTGAATGGCATGAACCATATGCATACCACCGTTACTGTGTGAGGCACCTGAAGGCTAATTTCTAGAAGAAATTTCCTGACAAGGCCTTGCATGACTTAATGTGGATGGCTGCAACTGAGCACCAGCAATGCAAATTCACGAGGTGCATGGAAGTGATCCGGCAGATAGAACCACGAGCCTATACTTGGTTGATGCAACATGAGCTTCACATGTGGACATTGCATGCTGATGGCGGCAGACGATGGGGAGCCCTCATTACAAACGTGTCGGAGTCATTCAACTGCTTGTTGAAGTCTGCCCGTGGACTGTCTGTCACTGCCATGGTCCGCATGAAATTCAAACAGAGTGCAGAGAGGTTTGTTGAAAGGCATGCAGCTGCATTGGCATTGATGGACAGGGTTGTTGAATTTATGCCAATACCCATGAGAAGATTTGAAAGGTCCAGGAGGCGAGCACAGTGGTATTCATTTCTTCAGTATGACCATGAACGAGGTGTTTTTGAAGTTAAGACCGCTATCAACGGACACCGTGGGAATAATCTACAGACGGTGAATGAAAATAGAAGGTTATGTTCATGTGGGAAATGGACCATCTACCACATGTTGTGCGCACATGCGTTGAAGTGCTTTCAACAAGTTGGATATGGGGCAACAAACGATATTGATAGGCAATACAGTATTGATGCATACGTAGACACATATAGTGGGAAGTTGCATCCATTAGGTGCTGAGCATTATTGGCTGCCGGAACCTTTTAAGTTGGTATGTAACAAGGACTATTTGCGCAAGCTGAAAGTGCAAAAGAAAATGCATATACGGAACCAAATGGATGTTGGTGAGTCCGTTTACGCGCGTAAATGTGGCATGTGATCTCAAACAGGATATGACCGTCGTAAATGTCCTTCAGGTGGTGTGCGTGCCGGTGGTAATCCTGGTGCAAGTTCGTCCAATGTACCCAACTATCAAGGATACCCCTAGTCCTTTATTTTGGTATTATTTTTTGTAATACATGTCTGTATTTTTGTTTGTTTCAATATATATGAAATAAAATAAATTTTCACAATCCTGTTACATTATTTTTTAACGTTATATTATGATATGGTTGGAGCAATAGTGAGGTATGGGTGTTAGTAAACATGAGCAAGAATGTGGTATAAAATAAATTTTCGTTATGAAAAAAATTAAATATGTAAAGCGTGGTACAATACTAATTAAATATGTAAAGCATTGTTCAAAAGCTTGAATGAATGAAAAAAAAATTATTTTTTTTGCAGAAAAATTAAATATGTAAATCTCAGTATAATACTACGTTTTGTTGAGTTGTCACTTCGTTCTAAAAAAGCTGAAAAGCATGTGAAAATACTATTTTGTTTCAGATAAATTTAATATGTAATTCGCAGTATTATATTGTGTTTTGTTGAGTTGTCATTTCGTTCTGAAAAAGATGAAAACCATGTGAAAATCCTGTTTCGTGTCAGAGAAATTTAATATGTAATTCGCAGTATAATACTACATTTTGTGGAGTTATCTTATATATAATTTGCAGTATTATACTACATTTTGCGGAGTTGTCATTTCGTTCTGAAAAAGCTAAAAACCATGTGGAAAACCTGCTTCGTGTCAGAGAAATTTAATATGTAATTCGTAGTATAATACTACGTTTTGTGGAGTTGTCATGTCATTCTTAAAAGCTGAAAACCATGTGGAAACCCTGTTTCGTGTCAGAAAAATTTAATATGTAATTCGTAGTATAATACTACATTTTGTGGAGTTGTCATGTCGTTCTGACAACCTCGCGGCATCTCTCGCCGCGTACTGAGCCTCGCGTGCCAACCTCGCGGCATCTCTCGCCTGCAACAGTGTCCGGCGAGCCAATTGTGCCACCTGCCGGCGATACTCAACCACTTCAGGGATGTCGGTACGCTACTGCATCTGCTGCCCCAACTGGAAGATCTGATGATGCCCAATAGCCTATGAAACATATAAAATGTTAATTAAATAACGGTTATATCCAAATTATAACATATTAATAAGCCACAAAAACATACTAGTGCCTCGAGCCTCCCAGCATACGGTCTGTAGCGCTCGTCAAGTATATGAATGGGGTTCCCGATCATCAGTCGGGTGTGACGGCGGTACCACTCAGTATATAGATGCACAGTGGTCTCCTGGGTATATGTAGGTGGTGGCGGAATACGCTCAACCCGCTCCTCCCAATAAACTATCTGCTGTTGTAGCCATCCTATATATCGCTGGTCCATGCTGCCACGGTCGTCCCGCTGATAATGTGTAGGCTCACATCCAGGCTCCCTCGGTATAGGCTGGGGATGGTGAAATTGTCGAAGCACACGCTCTGTGGCATGATACTCAACGTGATCGAAGAAGATCATCGAGACAGAGGTGCTCCAAAGCAACCGGTCGACTGAGCAACATGCGGGCAGCTGAGCAACCTACTTGACGCTGTATGACGTCTAGATGAACTACCAAATAATAATATAAAAGTGAGTATGCGCGACACAACACAATTTAAAACAAGCAAGTGTAGGTACATTTGTACCTGTCCGTCCACCAACATATCTAATACATCCCGGACAAGGGGGAGATTATAATGAGCATCGCTCCCTCGGTAGTTCCCACGCTGGAGAATCCACCTGACAGCTAGAGGGAGAAACGGATAAGCCTCACCGCACGGAAGTGGTGGTAGAGGTGGCTGCAACGGCATGATCCGCTGCCAGGCCCACACCTAAGAGAAAAGGTTCATATAAAATTTATAAGTCATTTCACGATATACAATTCGGAGTAATGAACAGGGGATTTCAAAATTTTGTCACCTGTAGGAGGGGCAGAAAATCACATATATCCACCGCTGGGCCCATGCTCGCCCGGCACATGCTCCGGTACAGGTATGCCAAAACAGCAAAACCCCAGCTGTACTGCGGTAACTCATCCAACTGCTGGAGAAAATGGAGATAGCGCATAGCCACTCTACTCCCCGAAGTGTTAGGGAACAAGACACACCCGAAGAGCAGGAGCAACGCCATCCGCGTGTACCTCTCAATCCCAAGATCCTCCGTCTCGCCATGAATGTCTGGGTGCAAAATCAGCATCTGATCTCTAATGGCTGACAAAAGAACGCGAGTGCCCTCAGCGCCACCCTCTGGTCTAAAACCAGTAAACTCCCTCATCAAATCCAACAACTGGCCATGCATCATCCCTCTAATGTACTGGGGCAGTGCGACGGCCCATCCATCCACACGGAGCCCATATAAAACCTGCACATACTCAAACGTGATGGTGGCCTCTCCGGTGGGCAAGTGAAAAGTATGCGTCTCCGGTCGCCACCGCTCTACCAACGCCGTGATGAGAGACCAATCGAGCTGCATCCGTCCAAGCTGAACAATCGTATAGAAGCCCGTAGCCTATAGGCGCTCGACTACGCGGCCATGGAAAGGATGCTCCACCATGAACTCCCACAAATCGTTGGGCCTCCTGGGGCGGAGTGGCTGCTCCGATAGTTGTCCCTCCCATACAAAGGAGGACCTATGGTCGCCCTGCAGCACTAATAACTGATCCTCGGCAGATCCAAGATGCGCAGGCGGAGGAAAGGCCATGTCGTCTACTATAATTTATACTAAATTTATTGTGCTTGTTAGTTTAATAAATTAAATAATTAATTATATTTACTACTGGACAGAATAATTAAGTATGGGTTCCAAGCTTGATTTTTGAGGCTCGGTAGCAGCGACTTATCCTTAATTATTATGCGTGTCAATTTCAATATATTAAAGAATTAAATAATTAACTATGTTTAATATTGGATTGAATAATGAAGTATGGGTTCCAACTTGATTTTTGAGGCCCGGTAGCACCGAGTTATCCTTAATTATTATGCGTGTCAATTTTATTAGATTTAATGAATTAAATAATTAATTATATTTACTACTGGACTGAATAATTAAGTATGGGTTCCAGACTTATTTTTGAGGCCCGGTAGCACCGACTTATCCTTAATTATTATGCGTGTCAATTTTAATATATTAAAGAATTAAATAATTAACTATATTTAATATTGGACTGAATAATGAAGTATGGGTTCTAGGCTTGATTTTTGAGGCCCGGTAGCAGCGAGTTATCCTTAATTATTATGCGTGTCAATTTTATTAGATTTAATAAATTAAATAATTAACTATATTTAATATTGGACTGAATAATGAAGTATGGGTTCCGGGCTTAATTTTTGAGGCCCGGTAACACCGAGTTATTCTTAATTATTAAGGGTTGCAATTCCAATATTTCTAGAATATTATTACCTTAATGAATTAAATAATTAACTATGTTTAATATTGTACTGAATAATTAAGTATGGGTTCTAGGCTCGATTTTTTAGGCCCGGTAGCACCGAGTTATCCTTAATTATTATACGAGTCAATTTTATTAGATTTATGAATTAAATAATTAACTATGTTTAATATTGGACTGAATAATGAAGTATGGGTTCCAGGCTTAATTTTTGAGGCCCGGTAGCACCGAGTTATCCTTAATTATGTGACGACCCAAAGGGTCATCACCAGATTTTTCTCTTTTTCTGCGCTTCCGAGGCCTTGAAAACCTCACTTTTAGTTGCCTCGATTTGTATGCACAGTCCGGGCGCGTAGCCGAAAAGCTTTTATGTTGAAATATACGAATTCTGTGAGAAATTTGAAGAATTTTGATATTAATATGATTAAGGTTGACTTCGGTCAATATTTTTGGTAAACTCGAACCCGTGATTTGATGGTCCCGCAGGGTCCGTAGAAAAATATGGGACTCGGGCATGTGCCTGAAATCGAATTTCGAGGTCCGAGGCCCGAGGAATGAATTTTTCCATGAAATTATTTTCTGAAAATGTTTAAGGAAAATAAAAATGAAATTTGATCAAAAAGTGATGGTATCGGGCTCGTATTTTGGTTCCGAGGTCCGGTACAAGTCTTAAATATGTGTTAAGTGCTATTTATAAAGTTTGGTTGAAAACGGACGTCGTATGACGTGTTTCGGACTATAAGTTCCAAATTTGAAAGTTTATGAAACTTAGAAGAAAATCATGTATTTTGAGGCTTGATTCTATGTATATGATGTTATTTTGGCGATTTGATCGCACGAGTAAGTCCGTAGAATATTTTTGAGGTTGTGTGCATGTTTGATTTGGAGCCTCGAGGGCTCGGATGAGTTTTGGATAGGCATCAGATTGCATTTCTCATGTTTTAAAAAAAATCTGGTATGTGGCTTCTGCAATTTTCGCAAATGCGAAGTTAGGGCTCGCAAATGCGGATGCCAGCTATCGCAAATGC
Organism: Nicotiana glauca; assembly: GCA_026770625.1. Taxonomy (NCBI): domain Eukaryota; kingdom Viridiplantae; phylum Streptophyta; class Magnoliopsida; order Solanales; family Solanaceae; genus Nicotiana; species Nicotiana glauca. Next base: position 82,794 of record MU693460.1, read on the forward strand.
GAAAGCTGGTTAGCAAATTCCAAACCAGCCCAGGCAGACCAATGTTCGCAAATGCAAACTTTTCTTCGCAAATGCGTAGAAGGGAAATCTGGCTGATGATCGCAAATGTGACCAAATGTTCGCAAATGCGAACTTTCCCCCCTATGGCTCAAGTTCACAAATGCGAACCAAAGTCTCGCAAATGCGAAGCCCGGCAAAATGCACAGTGTTCGCAAATGCGAACTAAGGTTCGCAATTCCCACATCCGCAGCCCTGCAATTTTCATACTTATACGATTTTAAGCCTCATTTTTCATATCTCTCAAACCCAAACATCCATTGGTGGATTTTCAAGAACCCTTCCTCCTCCAATCCATTTGTAAGTTGATTTTCACTTAATTTCTTCAATCTTTAACATCATTTATCATGTTTTCATCTTAAAATCAAGGTTTATCATGAGTGAAAAATGAGGATTTTGGGTAAAACCTAGGTTTTCTTAAAATTGGGGATTTGGACCTCAATTTGAGGTACGATTTCAAAACAAATTATGGATATGAACTCGTGGGGGGATGGGTAACCGGGTTTGGTTCGAACCTCGAATTTTGACCACGTGGGCCCGGGGGCATTTTGGAAATTTTTGATTAAAACTTTGGGAAATTCATTTTTATGCATTCAAGTTGATTCAATTAGTATTTGTTGATACATTCAAGCAATTTATGACTAGATTCGAGCGGTTTTGTGGTGAATTCGAGGGGTAAAGCTATACTAGAGGCTAGAGTGGATTTTTTGAGCAATTGAGGTAAGTGTTTGATCTAACTTTGGCTTGAGGGAATAGGATTAGAGTGTTATTAATTGTTAATTGCTAAATGATCGAGTACGGTGTATAGGCATGGTGACGAGTATCTATACACCGGTGTCTAGCGTGACCGTGGGTCTTTGTTTATGCTTATTTTGGTATATTTTGGGACTCTTCCAAGCTAAATTAATGATTTCTACATAATGAGAAGAGTATGAGGATTAATTGTGAATTGTGAATTCTTTGGAGCGTTGGCTCGAACGATAAGAATACTATTGAGTAAGAAATGAAAGAAGTAGAAAGAGATGTGATTAATCCCTTGCCGGGATGGTTTGAGTATATTGATTATCTCCCTCGCCGGAATGTGAAAGTTATTATTATTTTTCCCTTAGTGGGATTTGACTGTTTACTTGCGTTTTTCCTTGCCGGGATATCTATTACTTTCATCTATCCCCCTCGCCCCCATTATTTGTGATTGCTGTTTGGGTGAGGTTGAGTGATAAAGCACGATGGGTGATACCATGCATGATTGTTTTGATTATTAATTCACGAAGGGACATTCCGTGCCATGTTTTGATTATTAATGCACGAAGGAACATTTCGTGCCATGCCTTGATCATTAATACACGAAGGGACATTCCGTACCATGTTTGATTATTAATGCACGAAGGGACATTCCGTGCCATGTTTTGATTATTAAAGCACGAAGGGACATTCCGTGCCATGTTTTGATTATTAAAGCACGAAGGGACATTCCTTGCCATGTTTTGATTGTTAATGCACGAAGGGACATTCCGTGCCATATTTTGATTATTAATGCACAAAGGGATATTCCGTGCCATATTTTGATTATTAATGCACGAAGGAACATTCTGTGCCATGTTTTGATTATTAATACACGAAGAAATATTCCGTGCCATGTTTGATTATTAATGCACGAAGGGACATTCCGTGTCATGTTTGATTTATTACTCCCGTTGACTTTGTAGTTGTACCGTTTCATTCCTTATTTATTTACCTTGTATTCTAAACTGCTACAGCCCCTACATCATGCTCCCCTCCCTCTTGACTTGTTAAGTTTCTGTTTTCTCTTTTATATATATATATATATATATATATATATATATATATATATATATATATATATATATATATATATATAT
>MU693460.1:97206-128969 GCA_026770625.1 Nicotiana glauca
AATAGATCAACACGGGTCTCAAGACCCTCAAATACTACTACACAGGAACGATGAACTCTATCGACCATTATAGAATCACCCACTGGCGTGAATACATATACAGGAATACCCAAGGCATCACTAGGCATAGCCAAGTAGGGAGCAAAATAAGACGACACATAAGAATACGTAGACCCCGGGTCAAATAGCACTGAAGCATCCCTGTCATAGACCAGAATAGTACCTGTAATAACAACATCGGAAGACTCAGCCGCTGGCCTGGCTGGCAAAGCATAACACCGGGGCCGGGCCCCACCTCCCTGAACTGCGTCTCTAGGACGATCAACCACTGGCTGACCTCTGCCTCTGTCGGTCCGAGCTCCACCCCTACTGTCCCTACCTCTACCTCTATGATCCCTACCCCTGCCCTTAGCTGGCTGGGCGGGCTGTGGATCACCTGCTGCCTAAATCATGGGGCAAGGACCCTGCTGCTGAGAGATGCCCGATGCTCGAGTGCAAAACCTGACAATATGACCGGGGTCACCACAACCATAACAAGATCTCCGCTGCTGCGACTACTAGCCCTGTCGACCTGAATGTCCTCCCCCGAAGCTCTGAAGTGGGGGTGCACTGATAGGCTGTTGATCTGAATAGTACTACTGAGAACCACCGCTGCCTGGAGTACCATGAGAAACCTGAAGCGCAGACTGGAAGGGCCACGGTGTCTGACCTCTACCATAGGAATCCCTACCTCCAGATGAGGTACCACTGAATCTACAAGAATGATGAGGTCTCTTGTCAGACATCTGACCACCTCCCCGTGAGAGGGCCATCATAACTCTGCGGGCCGCATTGGCCGCCTCCTAAAAGGAAATATCACTACTAACTCCCATGGCCATCTGGAGACGGATCGGCTGAATCAATCCATCAATGAATCTCTGGACCCTCTCTCGCTCCGTAGGGAGTATCATAACCGCATGGCATGCCAAGTCAACAAATCTAGTCTCATACTGTGTAACTGTCATGGAGCCCTACTGGAGGCGCTCAAATTGCCTACGAAGTGCCTCCCGCTGAGTGACTGGGAGAAACTTCTCCAAGAATAACTCCGCGAACTGATCCCATGTCAAAGCTGGAGACCCTGCTGGTCTAGATAGGCAAAAATCTCTCCACCAAGTCTTGGCAGACCCTGCAAGCCGGAAGGTGCAAAAATCGACCCCGTTGGTCTCCACTATACCCATGGTCCTGAGGATCTTATGACAGCTGAATAGAAAATCATGTGGATCCTCTGATGAAGTACCGCTGAAAGTGGTGGTGAAGATCTTGGAGAACCGATTAAGTCTCCACAAAGCATCTGAAGACATAGCCGCTCCATCGATGGCCTGAGCTGTAATACCTGTCTGAGCTGCCACTGGGACCTGAGTCCGGGGAGCTACCTGATCCGGAGTAAGCGTAACAGGAGTCTGAACCCCTCCTCCAGCCTGAGAAGTGGCTGGGGCTACTGGCAGCAAACCCGCTCTAGTGACACTATCCATAAAGCTTGCCAATCTGACTAGAGCATCCTGAAGATCTGGGGTGAACATGACCCCTCCTGGTACCTGAGCTGGGCCCACTGGAGCTGATGGGGCTGGAACCTCCTCATCATAGTCAATATGAGGCTCCACCTCTGGAACTGCTGTCCGGGGCTGACCTCTGCCCCTGCCTCGGCCTCTGGCATGGCCTCAGCCTCTGCCCCTCGCAGGAGCTGCTACTGGGGGCTCGGGTTGTACCAACTTATCACGACCCGGATTTCCCACCATCGGGAGTCGTGATGGCGCCTACTAACGGAGCTAGGCCAGCCAAACTTCAAACATTCTCTAATCCACCTCAACAATATAAATATACTAAAAATAATTAAGTAAGTGCGGAAGGCTTTAAGTTTAATAAAATGAAATCAAAATGTGGAAGTTTAAAACATGTCTCTACCCAAAATCTGGTGTCACTAGCTCACGGACTACTTAAGAGTACTGCAAACAAGTCTGAATGAAAAGAAAATACATATGTCTGTATCGGTACAATGGAAACAAACTTAAATAAAGGAAGGGACTTCGGCCTGCGGACACCAGCTAGGCTACCTCGTGAGTCCCTGGACTGAAGACAGCTCCCGGGCAAAATCCTACTGCTGCTGTCCAAAAGTTTCTCCTGGATCTGTGCAAAAAAATGCACAGAGTGTAGCATCAGCACAACCGACCCCATGTGCTGGTAAGTGCCTGGCCTAACCCCGGCGAAGTAGTGACGAGGCTAGACAGGACTACCAATTCAACATGTGCAGTTCAACATATATATATATATATATATATATATATATGCAATAAAAGGAAAAGAAATACCGAAACTAAACAGTTAAAAGGGGGGGAAACATGCTATGGGGGAGTACAATCCGCATATAAAAGTCATCAACGTAATTAAGAAACAGGGCACAATAACAACTGTCAAAGAATAAGAATTTCAACAGTTGCACGGCATCAACCTTCGTGCTTTTACTCTTGTCCTCACCCAAAGCAATCGAATAAAATTCACGGCATCACCCTTCGTGCTTTCCCTCACATAGCTCTCATTTCATGGCACGGAATGACCCTTCATGCAAATATAGTCAAATCAGAGCACGGAATGTCCCTTCGTGCATAATTAGTCAAAACACAGCACGGAATGACCCTTCGTGCAAATATAATAAAAAATGGCACGGAATGACCCTTCGTGCATTATCACTCTTCCTCACCCAAACAGCAATCACAACCAAACGGGCGAGAGAAATAAACAATAATAAGAAATGTCCCGGCAAGGGAAAACACAAGTAAACAACTAAATCCCGGCAAGGGAACAATAACAACAACTTTCACATCCCGGCAAGGGAGATATTCAATATACTCAAACCATCCCGGCAAGGGATTAATCACAACTCCTTCCAATACTTTCATCTCCTACTCAATAGTATTTTTATCGTTCGAGCCAACGCTCCAAAGTATTAACATTTCATAATTTATCCTCAAACTCTTCACATTATGTAGAAATCATTAATTAGCTTGGAAAAGTTCCAAGATATACCAAAAACAAGTACAAACAAAGACCCACGGTCATGCTAGACACCGGTGTATAGATACTCGTCACCATGCCTATGCACCACACTCGATCATTTAGCAAATAGCAATTTATGATACTCTAATCATATTCCCTCAAGTCAAAGTTAGATCAAACACTTACCTCGGTCCGAAAATAGCAATCAAGTCTCTAACACTGCCTTTCCTCTAGAATCCAACTCCGAAACAATAATATCTAGGCATAATTAATTCAATACTATCAATTGAGGCTCAACAACATAATTCCATAGTCTAGAAATGAATTTCCTATCATTTTTCTAAAAATACCAAAATCTGACACCGGGCCCACATGGTCCAAACTCGAGGCCCGGACCAAAATCCAATCATCCATAACCCCACGAGTTCAAATATGTAATTTGTTTCAAGACTCGACCTCAAATTGAGGTTGAATCACCCAAAATTCCCAAAGCCCTAGTTCTACCTAAAACCCTTAATTTCTACCTTGAATTCATGATTAGGGCTAATAAATTGGTGTTTAGATGCAGAAATTATGAAGGAATGAAGTTAAGATCACTTACCCAAAGAGCTATGGAGAAGGAGAAGCTCGAAAATCGCCTATGGAGTGCTTAAGGGAAGAGCTCGTGTGAAGTAATGGGAAAATCCCGAAATGGGTTCTGTTTTTAGCTTTTAAAAATCACTGGGCGTTTTTGTTCTACGCGTTCGCGACACAGAGGTCGTGTTCGCGAAGAAGGGGGACCCGGGGTGCATCGCGTTCGCGAGGGGTAATGCGAATGCGAAGAAGGAAAATTAGGGAGGGTCCAGGTTTGTCTTACGCGTTCGCGAATGAGGGTGTGCGAACGCGTAGAAGGAAATTTCTGGGGCCTAAATATGTGCTATGCGAACGCGGTGATGACACGCGAAGGTGTTAAAGGGGGAACTGACACTATGCGATCGCGAGGACGAGTTTTGCGAATGCGAAGCAGGGAAATATTAAGGCACTGCGAACGCGAGCCTGGGGCCGAGTTCGCGAAGAACAAAAATCACTGTGTAAAAATGCAGCAAAAATCTGATATGTTTTCAAGTGCAAAACTACCCCGAACCACCTCCGAATCACTCCCGAGCCCTCGGGGCTCCCAACCAAACACACACTCTAACTCAAATACACCCTACGAACTTGTTCGAGCGATCAAATTGCCAAGATAACATCAAAATCAAAGAATCAAACCCCAAAACTCATGGTTTTCATTTCAAAGTTCATCAACCTCTAACTTTAGATATTTAGGTCCGAAACACGTCAAACGACGTCCGATTTCGACCAAATTTCACAGAAAGCGCTTAATGCATATTTAAGACCTGTACCGGGTGTGGAACCAAAATACGAGCCCAATACCTATATTTTCTAACTCATTTTTATTTCCATTTTTCCTTAATAATTTCAGAAAATAATTTAACAGAAAAATTCTTTTACTCGGGTTCTGGACCTCGGATTTCGACTCTGGGCACATGCCCGAGTCCCATATTTTTCTACGGACCTCCCGGGACCGCCACATCACGGGTCCGGGTCCATTTACCCAAAATGTTGACCAAAGTCAACTATATCAATATTAATATCAAAATTCTTCAACTTTTTCATAGAATTCACATATTTTAACATAGAAATTTTCCGGCTTTGCGCCCGAACTGCGCACGCCAATCTAGGCAACTAAAAGTGAAGTTTCCAAGGCCTCGAAAGCGCGAAAAAGGGAGAAATACGGTGATGACCCTTTGGGTCGTCACAGTCCGAAAAGCCTAAAGATATCAACTCTACAAGTACTTCTAGGAATACCTTTATACATAGGGTTATAAATTCTTTGAATATAAGTAACAACGGTGAAGAAGCAAAACTAAAAGGTAAACAACTTAAAACAATCACTTTAGCTAATTATTCCCAATCTTTCTTAATATCATATTTACGAAATAATCCCCTAGTACTCGGGTTAAGTTTTTATTGCCCAGATGACTCATCTACTCCCAATCAAGAGGGTGTTTCTCTTCTATATGCCTACGAAGTTGACCCGTTTCCCCTCCCTTACCGCGCTCATGTTTATAATGTTCACTACAAATTTTACATTTTACATAATTTTTTTAATCTTCTAGTCTTTCAAAAAACATCCAACACTTACTTCTTAATCGTCAATTCTTCTTAATAGGGAGAGGAGGCATACTTGTTCCACCCCTAACATTTTGAGTTTGACTAGCATTGCCAAGTATTGGTGGTGGTGTTTCAAGATTATCGGGTGATTGAATATCATTTAAATAATCATTTATACCAAAATTTTCTTGCATTCGCTCATAATCTACATTTAAATTTATAGGTAAACTTTTGAAAATATGCGTAAAGCTACTAGAAGAACCAACACCACCTCTTGATGTTTTGGAAGTTTTCTTACTACCACCTATACTAGTGCATACTTCTTTGGCCGCTCTAAGTAAATCCATTATGTAAATTAAAGTAAGAAATTAAAGTAAGAAGTTAAATTAAGAAATTAAATTAATAATTCTAAATAATAAAATAAGTGTGCACCTGTCACGACCCTAGTTCGCCCTCCGTAAACTATTGTGATGGCACCTAGTCCCCATGACTAGGTAAGCCTAACAATGCGGAAAACAATCTAAACTTGCGGAATTTAATAAACAAAAGTCAAAATAACTGAATGGAACAATATGTAAATGCCGCTTGGCATATAAACACAACTTCAAATTCTGATACACTATCCCCAAAACCCGGAAACTCATGGATCCACAAGCTAAGAAAATACTACATAACTCTAATCTCCAGAATGTCTAACAAGAACAGAAGTACAGAAGGGCTAAGTACAAAATGCAGAAATTGAGAGAGGCTCCTTGGTCTGCGGATGCGGCAGATATACCTCGAAGTCACTAGAGCAGTCGCCTCGCCTCAGGGGTGATAGGACTGAATAGAAGTACCTGGATCTGCACATGAAATACATGCACAAAAAGGGCATGAGTACACCACAACGATATTCAGTAAGTGCCAAGCCTAACCTCGGTTGGGTAGTGACGAGGAAGGTCAGGGCCCTACTGAGATAAAATACAAGATATAATCCAATAGTGTGGAATACAGTGGTATAAATAAGTGTGAACAATAGTAAAATACATCAGTGTATGGAGAACAAGAACAAGGTCACAGAACAACATGAATACAATGTAAACACTGGAGGTAATACAATTTAGTACTAATAATACCAACTGGAAATCTCCAGGATACCGTCCTAAGTTCCATTTTCGTTTCATCTGTACAGCGGATCTCCCGGGATACCGTCCCATAATCCAACTATCATCTGTCCAGTGGATCTCCCAGGATACCGTCCTGTAGTCCATCTATCATCTGTCCAGTGGATCTCCCGGGATACCGTCCCGTAGTCTAACTATCATCTGTCCAGTGGATCTCCCGGGATACCATCCCATAGTCCAACTGTCAATGTACAAAGGATCTCCCAGGAATCTAACCCGTAGTCCCAAATATAAATAACCAGTACTGGAGGAATCTACCGACTGCATTGTCGTAGTTCCATATAACTGTGTAGGGGATCTCCCAGGAATCGAACCCGTAATACCAAATATAAATGTGCAGGGGATCTCCCGAGAATCGAACCTATAGTCCCAAATATAAACAAACAAGGGGGAGCTCCCGGGAATCAAACTCGTAGTCCCAATGTAGATGCGCAACAAAATCAGAGAGATATTTTGAAAATATCAACTTCACAGTAAGGCAAATAAATAGTCTAGCCTAGCGTGCTGCACAGAATCCAAATAAGGCATGTTGAGCAAGTAAGTCAATTAAGTCAATTAGACATGCTTCCCTAGATTAATAGCAGACTTAAATTCCAAGTAGTACAAACAAGAAAGGAAAAATACAATTTAGGGCTATTTTAATAAACATAGGATTTTCAACAATTAGCACAAGTACGCACTCGTCACCTCACGTACAAGGTATTTCAGTTACCACAATATCAATCCTAAGGGGAGAGTCCCCCACACAAGGTTAGACAAGCCACTTACCTCGAACAAGTTCAAGTCAACCCGATATCACGCTTTTGCCACGAGTATCCGACTCCAAATGGCCCAAATCTATTCAATTAAATTGCATACTATAAATAATAGTTCAAGTAATTGATTCTACAATTACATTCTAAGCTAATACGCTAAATTATGTAAAATGACCAAAATGCCCCTCGGGCCCACGTTTCGGAATCAGGTAAAATTTATTTTTCCAGAAACCTCGCACTATCACGAGTCTAGCCATACAAAAATTATCCAAATCCCATAACATTTCGACCCTCAAATCATCAAATCTATCCAAGAGGGTTTTCTAAACTTTTCCAACTAAATTCACGGATTTAATGCCAAAACTTGCAATAGATTCGAGTTACCTAACCAAAATTAAGTTAAGAATACTTACCCTATTGTTTTCTCTGAAAATCTCCCAAAAAATTGCCTCTCCCTGAGCTCTAAATCGTCAAAAATGGAAAAATCCCATTTTCAGGACTTAATATTCTATCCAGACTTTTTTTTCCTTCTTCGAGAACGTGTGGCCCTTTCGCTAACGCGAAGAACAAAGTTTCCCAAAAATCATTCTCCAAACTCTTCTCGGACAGCCTCTAGTATAATGGCCATAATTTTTGCTTCAGATGTCCAAATGACTAATATAATATGTTTCTGGAAACTAGATTCAAAGAGCTACAACTTTTATTTTGAATAATCTCAGAATGCATTGTATATTGAGAGATATGATCCTCCGAAGTAAGACCTGCGCGACAGAATTTCTTCTTCTTCGCGAACGCGAAGAACAAAATCCCAAAAGCCAAATCCTTCTTCACGAACGCGAGAGGACCCTCGCGGACGCAAAGAACAACACCAGATACCAGATACCAGCTATTGCAAAACAGCCCGAAATGATTTGTTAACCATCTGAAACTCACCCGAGGCCCCCGGGACCTCAACCAAACATGCCAACCAATCCTAAAATATCATTCAAACTTGTTCCAATCTTCGGGACGCTACAAACAACATCAAAACACCTATATTTCATCGATTCAAGCCTAAGAATTTCAAAAACTCTAAAAATACGATTTCGATCAAAAAGTCTATCAAACCTCGTCTAAATGACCTGAAATTTTGCACACACATCCCAATTGACATAACGGAGCTACTGCAACTTCCGGAATTTGATTCCGACCCTAGAATCAAAATCTCACTATCAAACCGGAAACTTTAAAAATTTAACTTTCGGCATTTCAAGCCTAAATTAGCTATGGACCTCCAAAACACAATCTGACCATGCCCCTAAGCCCGAAATCACCTAACGGAGCTAACGAAACCATTGAATTTCCATTTTGAGATCGTCTTTATATTGTTCCGACTGTGGTCAAATTTCTAAGGCTTAAGCTCAAATTTAGGGACTAAGTTTCCCAAAACTCTCTGAAATTTAAAATCGAACATCCCAACAAATCAAAATAGCAGAAATAAACTTAAAAAATAGTTAATAGGAGATCGGGGCATAAATTCCAAAAATGACCGGTCGGGTCGTTACAACACCAAATAAGAGAAAGAGATGGAACAGAGTGTACTAGGATTTCGGATGCCGCACTAATTATTAATTTTTGATATCAAAGTCCAATCGCTAGACCAAAACTTGATAGTTGATACTTGATACCCCACTTCACTTGAATACTTGAAATTTGATAATAATAATTTGTAATGGCTAAACTAAATAATTGATGAAACTTGAAATAATAAATAATTGAGAATTTGAGATTTGAGAATTTAAGAACTATAATATCAAGAGAGAATTGAGATTTGAGAGATAATTAGAGTAGTAAGAGAGTGAATTGTGAGGAAAAAAAAATGAAGAAGAGACTATTTATATATTTTAAAAGGTTAAAAATGTAAAAATTCAATTATTAAGGGTGAGAGGGCTATATTTTTAATGGGGGAGGGGGGCAAAATGGCCATTTTTGCAAAATTTGGCCGTTCCTCAACGGTCATTGCTCAATTTGACCGTTGGGAATGGTCCGATTAATTTAAAAAAAAATCCAACAGTAACACAGTAACCCGTATTTAAGTTAGGGGCTTATTGGTCATTTAATAAAAAAAAGGAATAGAGCATTATATTATAAAAGAAGGGTAAAGGGAATTGGGAAGGGGAAAGTGCCGCACTTAAGCTTCTGTAGAAAGTAGAAGACAAATAAAATCCCTAAGTTAAAGAAAGAGTAGAATTGAAGAAGTTACGAAGCTTTAAGCTTCACCACCGTGGGGAAAAATTTCAGCTAGGAGGAATAAGCTTTAAGAACTAAATCTTTGGTCAGAAAAGCTTCGATCAATAACGTTTCGTGAAGTTTTGTAATTGCTCTCTGTGAAACTACTACACAGCTTAGAGAAAAGGTAATCTCTTTGGAATTTTCTTGAAATATTATCTGTATTATACAAGTTATTGAGTACAAAAGATAGGTAATAATTTATAAGGAATATTATGGACAGAAAAGTTATTTCAGTTTTAGTTTATGCACACGATTAAGGATATTGAACAGTAAAGGGAATAAACCATATAAATACCTTTTTACTTAAAAGATTTGGACTAATTTAAATTACTCATAGCATGGGTAAATATAATTCGGCGAATTGATGATAAAGTCTAAAACTTGGAGGATTGGGGTATTCTAAAATAGCTATGAATTAGCTTTTTAAAAAAAAGAAAATTAACATGAGATCGATATTATGTAATTATAGATTGATTGGAGGAATTTGTACGAGTTGCTTGAGGTGAAGCAGTTGGTATTTCGGCACGTGTACTGGGAGTAGTAATCTTACCGCAATTTGTATTTTCATAACTTGCATGATTTACACATGATTTTTAATATGAATAGCATACCGATTATTTCGAGTTACATGTGTGACAAGTCTTTTACTCGATATGATACCGAAATAGTTATTTGAGATGATTACTGTTGTTTTAAATATTCTTGTTGTCACTAGATATGTTTTATCGTTACTTGAATTTACTGTTATCGAAATGAAATTACATGATTGGATAAGAACCTAAATGCCACGACCCGGATTTTTTACCTTCGGGGGTCGTGATGGCGCCTACTAATAGGAGCTAGGCAAGCCAATTATTAATTACCTCTTTTAGCGAACATTGACAATATTAGAAACAATGAAGCGTTTAATAATAAAGCGAAAGTCTCAAATGTAATTAACTGAAAGAAATGCGGAAGTTCAACAAGATCCTCTACCCAAAACTGGTGACACAATACTCACGAACGTCTAAAGAATAATAAATACAAGGTTTGAATGAAACATAAAACTTTCTGCTTCGGTACAAAAGATAACAAACTAAATAAAATAGAAAGGACTCCGGGCCTGCGGACGTCAGCAAGGCTACCTCGAATGTCTCTGTACTGAAAGCTCGCTCCTAGAATGATACTGCTACTCAAATGTTTCTCCAACACCTGGATCTATGCAAAAACATGCACAGAGTGTAGCATCAGCACAACCGACCCCATGTGCGATGCACAGAGTGTAGCATCAGCACAACCGACCCCATGTGCTGGTAAGTGCCTGGCCTAACCCTGGCGAAGTAGTGACGTGGCTAGACCAGACTACCAGATAACCTGTGCAGATATATATACAAGTACAACAAAATAATAGCGGAAAGTAAACAATTAAAACTAGGAGGGGAACATGCTTATGGGGTAGCGGATAAAACGGAATATCAAGAATAACAAGGATACTACATCTGATTTCTTCTAACACGGAATAAGGGAAAATGAACCACTTCCACTTGTTTCAATTTCCTCTCATTACAGGCGTGCAACTCGATCTCATTTCTCAAAATATCACATGGTAGGCATACCACTCGATCCCATTTCATAATATCACGTGGTAGGCATACCACTCGATCCCATTTCATAATATCACGCGGTAAGCGTATCACTCGATCCCATTTCATAATATTATGTGGCAGGCGTACCACTCGATCCTATTTCATAATATCATGTGGTAGGCGTGCCACTCGATCCCATTTCATAATATCTCGTGGTCGGCGTGTCACACAATCCCATTTTATAATATCTGGTGGTCGGCGTGCCACATGATCCCATTTCATAATATCTCGTGGTCGGCGTGCCACACGATCCCATTTCATAATATCTCGTGGTCGGCGTGCCACACGATCCCATTTCTTTCAACACAATACACAAAGTAATCCCGGCAAGGGAACAAGATAATATAATAAACTATCCCGACAAGGGAGATCTAGCTATAACCAAACTTATTCAATTTCTACTTAACACATTTAAATCAATGCTCAGTCTCAACAATTAGTGGCTCAGTGTTTAAAGATTTCCAACCAAGTCCTCATAAACAACAATTAAGAATTTGATAATTTAGCAATTTAGAAATCACAGTCATGCTCGACACCTCGTACTCGATAAATAACAATTAGCAATTAAGAATCTACTCCTATTCCCTTAAGCCAAAGTTAGACCAAACACTTACCTCAACTTCCACGGCTAAATCAATCCAAAACGACCACTTTCCCTCTCGAATTCGGCTCCAACTCAATCAAATCTATGAAATAACGACTTTATAGCATTAATAATAGCTAAACAAATCAAACCCAATGCCTAAATATAGATTCCCAACCTTTTTTCCAAAAATTCCAAAATCGACCCCGGGCCCACTTGGTCAAAACACGAGGTTCGAACCAATTCCATATCACCCATTCCCCCACGAGCCCGAATATACAGTTTGTTTTCAAATTTGACCCCAAAACGAGGTCTAAATCAAAGAAAATCGAAAAGCCCTAACTCTACCCTTTTCCCCCCAATTTCAACCCTAGATTACATGATCTAGGTTTAGAAACTCATTAACTAATGAAGGAAGATAAAGGAAATGAGTGGGAATTTACTTACCCAAGAAGCTTTGGTCAAGAAGTGCTCAAAAACTCGCTCAAGAGCTGTGGAGAAGAAGAACTCGTATGAAATATGGACTAAATCCCGTCACTGTTCTATTTTTAGGCTTTAAAATAACAGGGCAAAAATGCCCTATGCGATCACATAAGAGGGGATGTGATCGCATAGGGTCAGGTTGGATGTGCTTTGCGATCGCAGCAGACATATTGCGATCGCATAGAATAAAATAAAGGGGGGGCTGAACTTTGTTGTCACGACCCAATTATCAAACCCGGTCGTGATGTCGCCTCTCATGAAGACAAGGCCAGCCAACAGAACAACAATGCCTCTTTTAACAGTTACTTAGCATGAATAAGTTTGAATCATAGATAATCAAATCGTAATGTGGAATAAACGTAATAAAACAGAGAACCCATCCCGACTCAGCCCGAAATCAGGGTATCACAAGTCACGAGCATCTATAAGAATGAAATCCCCACTTTACAATCTAGAAATACACTGAGTAATAATAATGAATAACTTAAAAGGACTGTGGTGCTGCGAATGCTGGTAGTCACTTCGCTAAAACCTCTACAACTCTGCCTCCACGCGGCCAATACCTGCTACCGGGTGAATAAATACATGCAACTGCACGCGAGGTGCAGGGAGTAAAGTGAGTACTCCAACTCAGTGAGTAATAAAGGTAAATAATAACTGAGCAGAAAGAAATCACGTAAAACAACCAACATGCTGTATAGAAGCCAGGTACAATTTTTTGAGGAAAAAAATAAGGCTGTGAAATCTTTGGAAACACCTTGGCTCAGTTCAAATCTGCTTTTGAAAATGATCTTTTCAATACTTACAATAATGATTTCAAAACAGTAGTGCTGATAGGCACAGAAAATCCGCCCCTCGGGCACAATTACCGCAGTATAACGGGTAAAAAGGCAAATAAGTATGCAAGATGAGCACATAAAAGTTCGCCCCTCGGGCACAGCGCAAATCAGTACCAGCCTCTCGGGCTCAATATCAAATGCTCAGAACAGTATCAGCCCCGCGGGCTCACTCCCAACTCACAAAGTACAATATCAGCCTCTCAGGCTCCCTCCCAACTCACAAAGTACAATATCAGCCTCTCGGGCTCACTCCCAACTCACCAAGTACAATATCAGCCTCTCGGGCTCACTCCCAACTCACCTGGGTACCCGCGCTCACTGTGGGGGTGCAGACTCAGAGGGGCTCCTACAGCCCAAGCGCTATATCATCATAAGGCCTTAAAGACTGTCATATCAACATAAGGCCTTAAAGCCTTCTCACATCACACTCGAGGCCTGGAAGCCCCCCTCACATAACACTCGAGGCCTGAAAGCCTCCTCACATCACTCAACGTATCCTCACATGTAGCCCTCGGCCTCAATCAGTCCAAAAAATAATCATAAGCCCCTCGGGCATCAGTAAAAACAATAATGCTCAACCCAAACAATAGTTCAAATGTCAGTTAAAAACTGAAGGTTGAGTAAAAATATAGCTGAGTTCATGAAACTGTGTAATTCAAATGGACTGAGATCAAATAATATTTCAAATAGTGAGGAAAACAGCGATGATAGCTCACAAGGAGCCCAAACAGTCGGCGATAAGCCCCAAGTATGGCAATACGCCCAAATCATAGTGAAAAACAACAAGTCATAGTGAAATACGCGGCAAAATCAACAACCGGTATGGACCAAGTCACAATCACCAACGGTGCTCTACCCCGCGCTCTCTATCCGACGTGTAAGTCACCTCAATATAGCACTATGGGTGCAAATCCGGGGTTTCAAACCC
This sequence comes from Nicotiana glauca, assembly GCA_026770625.1. Taxonomy (NCBI): domain Eukaryota; kingdom Viridiplantae; phylum Streptophyta; class Magnoliopsida; order Solanales; family Solanaceae; genus Nicotiana; species Nicotiana glauca. Next base: position 111,038 of record MU693460.1, read on the forward strand.
TCAAGATATCATTTACAATCATTACTCACCTCGAACCGGTGAAATCTCTAGCTCGCGACGCCTTTACCCCTCAAACCGGCCTCCACGCGCGTCGAATCTATCCAACATCAGAGCAAATACATCACAATATACCAATGGGACAATACCCAATCGAAAACAATCGGAAAATAGTAAAATCTTGAAACTAGCAAAACCCAAGCCCTGGGACCACTTCTCGAAAAATCAAAAAATTTATATCAATGGATTCCTTATCTTCTCACGAGTCTATACATATCAAATTTACCAAAATCGGAGTCCATTTGGCCCTTCAAATTCCATTTTTAAATCATCAAGTTCCCAAGCCCTAGCTTCACTCTCTTTTGATGAATTTCAACCAATTTCCATGTTAAATTTATCATAATTTCATGTATTTAGACCAAGGAACTTATCTTCAATCACACCTAGTAGAAATCCCCCTTCAATTCCGTCCAATAGCTCTCAAGCTCGCATAAAAATGGTGGAAATAACATAAGCTCGCGGATGAAATATTTTTAAAACCCTTCTGCCCAGCTATAATTTCCTTCTATGCGATTGCATACAAGCCATTGCGATCGCATAACACAAAAATAGTAACCTCTGATTTAACCCTATGCGATCGCATAAGCGACCCCGCGATCGCATTGACCAGACAACTTCAATTGTGCGATCGCATACACATCACTGCGATCGCATTGAACAAAAAATCCAGGCTCCAAATTTTCCTCTGTGCGATCGCACCACTGCCACGAGATCGCATAGCACAAATGACCATGCCCCCAAAATCCTTCTATGCGATCGCAGCCCTACTCATGCGATCGCATAGAACAAATGTCTGCAACACTGGTCTGCAATTTTTTTCTGCACAGCCCAAGCCTTAGAAAAACTTCCGTTAACCATCCGAAATCACTCCGAGGCCCCTGGGACCTCTACCAAATGCACAAAACATCCAAAATCACCTAACGAAGCTACTGCAACACTAAAATCATCATTCTCATCAGATTCAAGCCTAAGTTCTTTAAAAACTTCCGAAACACGCATTCAATCAAAAACCCAACCAAATCACCTCCGAATAACCTGAAATTTTGCACACACATCCAAAATCAGCTAACGAAGCTACTGCAAGTCTAGGAATTCCATTCCGACTCTCGGATCAAAATCTCACCCATAAACTAGAATCCGCCAAAATACTAACTTCGCCAATTCAAGCCTAATTCTACACCGGACCTCCAAAATAAATTCTGATCACGCTCCTAAGTCAAAAATCATCCCCCGAAGCTAATCGAATCACCGAAAATCACATCCGAGCCCTATAACTCATAAGTCAACCTCCGGCTAACTTTTCCAAACCTAACCTTCCTTAAAGAGACTAAGTGTCTCATTTTCTACCAAAACCAATCCAAATCAACTCTAACATACCAAATACTGATAATAAAACATGAAGAAGCATAAAATGGGGGAAATGAGGTGGTAACTCCTGAGATGACGGGTCGGGTCGTCACATCCTCCCCAACTTAAACAAACGCTCGTCCTCGAGCGTACCCAGAGTTGCTCTAGAAGACAACCAATAGCTGAATAACCTTACCAAGCATATACCCGGGGGTGATCCCACATCACCCTATCTCATATAGGTCCGATAGCACAACATAGCTGAAATTGCCCAATCCAGTCTAGCCCATACATCATACAACTAGCTTTTCACCTCTGAAACCATCAATACGATCAAAACCTCACACCTATACTTTGAATAGTCTCGAACTAGCTGTAATAACCCATACTTGCAACCTCAGATGAGACCATATGATATACCACATAATCCAAACACTCAAAACAATAGCCCTTATTCACAGCGGTTGCCCACAATAACCAAATACTGATAGAAAACCTCTTATTAGCTAAAGTCTTGTTCCAACACTTTCATATACTGCCAATGATAAATGAAACACATAGCAAACCGTAACCATTTCTCAGATCAACCATTCATGAAGCCACTTCCCTTTTGACTAATACCACAACGGATTTTCGAGCCGAACCTCGATATCATCCTTCTAACAAGCTGAAATCAAATCTGTTTGTATTCATTAATGACCCCAACGATCACCTCGAATCCAACACACCACTCTAGTGATATGACACCTAAATACTGGCCTAAGCCACAACTTGCATAATACACGTACCAATAAGAAACAGTCTGAACATACCCAAATCATGAGAAATGATTCAAATGAAAGAGTTGTACCTCAAGCTCATCATTACCATCACAACACAAGGCTGAGGCCCCATCTCTCATCATAGAAATAGAACACCTGAATCTACACCGAAAGGCCATATCTCCCCGTGGTCTCGCCATAATGCGTGATCCTATCCAAACACTGTTACACATGAAACACCTCGAGTCTCTATGCTCAAAATCGACAGCCACGCACCATTTGATGTCTAAAACCAAAGCAATTTATTACACCCACGGTGAAACAAATAACATATGACACGCAACCCGATAGGTCATAACCAATACTCTATTTACCGAGCAACACCCAATTACTCTTCCCGCTCGACTTTCACTATGAATCCCTAATAGAACCGCACCACATGTGCCCATAATCAACAAATCATAACGTCTCACAACATAGAATAGCAACTCAAGTTGAATACGTAGCCACGTCAGCCTGCCAACGAACTCATTACCAAGGAGCCTGAAGCTGCTCCTTCCACTAGTACAACTCCTGCCGAAACCGTATGACACGTGTCCAGCACCAAATCAATATCGAAATCCATAACCTCGCCTGGCGACATGCCCGGCCACAAGAAACACATCCGAAAAGTCCCTCAGCACCGGAACTGAACCAATGGTAGAAACCTCTGTACGGACATCCATCACGAAGGCCCAATTAAGAAAAGCAGTCCATCCCAGCCATCCGCTGGTCTTTGGAATACAAACCACTTTGCTAGAACATAATCCGATGCACCTCGCCAATCAACCCGTGGCTTTTTTCGGCATAGCCCATAGCACAATAGTCTAGAATAACCTGACACTGAGACAGCCAGTCTACACCCCAGCATCATATCCAAAATCTAACATACCGAGCAAAGAAATATCCACTCGGGCCTCCAAATCCCAATACCACTAAATGGTGCCGATACACACGATCCACAAACACTGCATAGCCTGAACAGGAGAACTCCCGGTCTCTAACTCCATATAGCACATGAATCACCATACCAGATCCCAATTTTCACCGTATTAATACATAACACACCTCAAGTACCCGATCATTCCACGAAAGATATTCTAAAATTTCCCATATGCCATCAAACAAACTCAGATATCAGCAGTCGATCTAACAAGAAAGCGCCGCAATACTACCGAAGTATCATCAGTTAAGTTAGATTACCCCCTTTTCCCGAGACATATACTCTCGTCAAATCACTTCCAATTAGAAGTACCATTTCCTTCATTATCTGAGGCTACCCGTTGCCTAACAATTTTATGAACTTCTTTTCAGAACTGAACTGTAACTCATCTAGCCAAGAACTTCCACTGATCCCACTTGGAAGAAAAATCATTACACATCCCATGCTCCGCGTTCCCATAGAAAATATACATCCCCAAACCACAGTAGAGATCAACAAGAACTCTCCCAATTCCGTTTGCACAAATTAAACTGCTAGGACTGAATTATTCTAACTAGACCAAGCTAAGCAAGCCATCAAAGCCCATGAGCATTGCTGCAAAATGCCTGTAAGAACCCATTACCTTGAACCCATACAAGGAATTAATCATATCCTTACCATACCGATTCGGTATACTATCAAGCTATTCCATCTAACTAATTTCCCTTCTAATTCATCATCAACTTGATATTCCCTCTTGCTGTAGCACCACAATGCGTCAACCCAAGCTTACCACACAAAACTCAAGCATAAGACCACACTGTCTAAAACCCATAAGCCGTCGAATACTCTCTCAATTTCTCCAGGAACATCACGTTCCAGAATACTTTACTCGGAAGAACTCCTTGTGAATCTGAATTCATTACGTTTACTTCCCAGATACTGATACATAGGATCGCATAATTACCATAAGAATGCCACAGGTCTTTCCCTCTTCCAATGAAAATACAATCTCTAACCACATGCACTACCTTAAGATACCCGATTGTTCCCTGTAGAATTTTGATCACATTAGAACCATTCTCGAAAGTCATTTACTTCTTATTCAAACTGCAAATCACCTGACCCGACGGACAGAACCACCTGTGCCACACTGGCACTCTGATACCACAAAATGATATCTTTATCCCAATACAACCAAGAAACTTCCTGCACTATACGCTGAGCATCCTTTGCCAATAACACTCTAGACATTCCTGATTCTCCTACTCTATAAAGCATAATCGCAAATTTTTGCTTCACTCGTGCCATCCTCGGCACAATTCCCACGACTAGAACTGATTTGCCAACATGTCTCCAATAGGAACCAACATAGCACATAGCCGTGCCATCCCTAATCAACAACAACCTCCCCAACTTGGATCGAAGCCATATATCAGGACACACTCAATAACCCATAACACTTTTACTCTAATGATGCCACAATACCATAGTGAGATTAAACTCAAATCATTTACAAGATTGCGAGAGCACAGATCATCTAGTACTGTAATCCTCTGCAAATATCGCATTTATTCCCACATCAGTTGAGTCCAATCTCTTAAGCGACCTGAATTTTTAAATTTCAACGCGGACTTTTCAATTACACATGAGATCTTCTAACATACACCTAGGGATCATGCCACTTACGAACACTCCGCAGGAGATAACCCACCTGTTTCGCCTCAGTTTATTATTTCTGCATACCTTCCACTGTCATACACATTACACAGTCATTTAGTCTTCCTGGATCTGAACTCATACCGCCACATGTAATGCACTTCACTCCCCAACTAGGAGACACAAAAATATTCTTCACGTGCCCATATTCGGGCTACACATCAAATCACAAGAGGAAACGAACACTTACTAGTTTATCTATTATCCAGCAGATTTCTTCGTCACTACCAAGTCACATAAATACATCTCGCAGTACTAACATACTCATCACATGGATATCCAACCGCCATTCTGGCTAATAGGGATAATACCGAACATATAAGTTTAAAACACTTGCTCACACAATCAGCACCTCAGTGCTCAAGCCATAGGCAAGATCCAGCCTCAAGTCCGCCAGACTGGCCCAACATCAAACTCACGGAGATTACATCTCGCCCCTTGATCAGGGAATCACAAACCATCAAGGCACATATAATACTAAGCGCTCATATGCGCATATAGACGTGTGGAAAGAATTTCAAGAGTTATACCTCAAGCTGAATCAAGTACGCACGATAAGAATTCCAAGAAAGTGAAGTTTTCCTAAAGGTTCTGCAGCCTCTTGAGGATAAATACAGACGTCTCTGTACCGATCTGCGAGACTCTACTAAACCTGCTCATGACTCGTGAGACCTAGTAACCTAGGCTTCGATACCAACGGGACACGACCCAATTCCAAAATCCGGTCATGATGGCGTCTTTCGTGAAGACAAGGCCCGACACTAGAACAACAATGCCTCTTTTAACAGTTACTTAGCAATAATAAGTCTTAATCATAGATAATCAAATCGTAATGCAGAATAAATATGATAAAATAGAGCACCCATCCCGACTCAGCCCGAAATCGGGGTGTCACAAGTCACGAGCATCTAAAAGAATGAAATCCCCACTTTATAATCTAGAAATACACTGAGTAATAATAATGAATAACGTAAAAGGACTATGGTGCTGCGAACGCTGGCAGTCACCTCGCTAAAACCTCTACAACTCTGCCTCCACACGGCCAATACGCGCTACCGGGTGAATAAATACATGCAACTGCACGCGAGGTACAGGGACTAAAGTGAGTACTCCAACTCAGTGAGTAATAAAGGTAAATAATAACTGAGCAGCAAGAAATCACGTAAAACAACCAACATGATGTATAGAAGCTGGGTATAATTTTTTGAGAAAAACAATAAGGCTGTGAAATCTTTGGAAACACCTTGGCTCAGCTCTTTTGAAAATGATCTTTTCAATACTTACAATAATGATTTCAAAACAGTAGTGCTAATAGGCACAGAAAATCCGCCCCTCGGGCAAAATTACCACAGTATAACAGGTAAAAAGGCAAATAAGTATGCAAGATGAGCACATAAAAGTTTGCCCCCGGGCATAGCTCAAATCAGTACCATCCCCTCGGGCTCAATATCAAATGTTCAAAACAGTACCAGCCTCGGGGGCTCACTCCCAACTCATAAAGTACAACATCAACCTCTCGGGCTCCCTCCCAACTCACAAAGTACAACATCAGCCTCTCAGGCTCACTCCCAACTCACCAAGTACAACATCAGCCTCTTGGGCTCACTCCCAACTCACCTGGGAACCCGCGCTCACTGTGGGGGTGCAGACTCCGGAGGGGCTCCTACTGCCCAAGCGCTATATCATCATAAGGCCTTAAAGCCAGTCATATCAACATAAGGCCTTAAAGCCTTCTCACATCACACTCGAGGCCTGAAAGCCTCCTCATATAACACTCGAGGCCTGAAAGCCTCCTCACATCACTCAATGTATCCTCACATGTGGCCCTCGACCTCAATTAGTCCAGAAAATAATCATAAGCCCCTCGGGCATCAGTAAAAACAATAATGCTCAGCCCAAACAATAGTTCAAATGTTAGTTAAAAACTCAAGGTTGAGTAAAAATATAGCTGAGTTCATGAAACAGTGTAATTCAAATGGACTGAGATCAAATAATATTTCAAATAGTGAGGAAAACAGTGATGATAGCTCACAAAGAGCTCAAACAGTCGGCGATAAGCCCTAAGTATGGCAATAAGCCCAAATCATAGTGAAAAACAACAAGTCATAGTGAAATACTCGACAAAATCAACAACCGGGACGGACCAAGTCACAATCCCCAACGGTGCTCTACCCCACGCTCTCTATCCAGCGTGCAAGTCACCTCAATATAGCACTATGGGTGCAAATCCGGGGTTTCAAACCCTCAGGATATCATTTACAATCATTACTCACCTCGAACCGGTGAAATCTCTAGCTCGCGATGCCTTTGCCCCTCATACCAGCCTCCACGCGCATCAAATCTATCCAACATCAGAGCAAATACATCACAATATGCCAATGGGACGATACCCAATCTAAAACAATTGAAAAATAACAAAATCTCAAAACTAGCAAAACCCGAGCCTTGGGCCCACTTCTCAAAAAATCAGAAAATACATTAATGGATTCCTTATCTTCTCACGAGTCTATACATATCAAATTTACCAAAATCGGAGTCCATTTGACCCTTCAAATTCCATTTTTAAATCATCAAGTTCCCAGGCCCTAGCTTCACTCTCTTTTGATGAATTTCAACCAATTTCCATGTTAAATTTATCATAGTTTCATGTATTTAGACCAAGGAACTTACCTCCAATCACACCTAGTCGAAATTCCCCTTCAATTCCGTCCAATAGCTCTCAAGCTCGAATAAAAATGGTGGAAATAACATTAGCTCGCAGATAAAATATTTTAAAAACCCTTCTGCCTAGCTATAATTTCCTTCTATGTGATCGCATACAAGCCATTGCGATCTCATAGCACAAAAATATTAACCTCTGATTTAACCCTATGCGATCGCATAAGGGACCCTGCGATCGCATTGACCAGACAACTTCAACTGTGCGATCACATACACATTACTGTGATCGCATTGAAAAAAAAATCCAGGCTCCAAATTTTCATCTGTGCGATCGCACCACTGCCACGCGATCGCATAGCACAAATGACCATGCCCCCAAAATCCTTCTATGTGATCGCAGCTGTCGACGCCCCCTTTTTCTCGCAAAATCGGGTTTACGACATTTTGGAGGACAACTCTATTCCCGTTTGGGAATTGGGTTTTTGGATTTGGAGAGTCGCCACCTAATGATTATAGTGCATTAGGACACTTTAAGAAAGAATTTGAGATGAAAACCAGAGTTTGGGTAAGGGCTAGAAATTATCTCGAGGGGAAGGTGTTAGGCACCCCTCAAGATCCACTAGTGTGGTTCCCGGCCATGCTACAATTGTGACTTTAAATACAAACAAACAAGTAGACAAGCAAGCATTGCAAATACGAGAATCTTTCACATAACATTTACAAATAAAAAAGCACAAAAAAAGGATTTAAAAGAGCAGAAATTTGGAAGGAAACGGTTTGTGATTAAATAAGAGATACACAAGTAAAGGGAATGGGTAAAATAATTGAGGCAAGTAATTTAAAAGAAATGAAAAGAAGCGGAAGTTTAAAAATTGGACAGCTTTTGAAAATCTGAAAAATAACAACTAGTAAAGAGGGAGGGGGGTCCTAGGTTTATACATCACAAAGATCATCCACACAACACTGGTACCCAATTGTAAGCATAGTGTTATCGTGTGATCATCATCTCCATGTCTACCCTTCCCACCTCGTTAAGGTATGAAAGCGCGGAATGGTATCGTTACTTATTGCATGCTATTACCCATCCCAATCCTATCAATCCCGGAGGCAAATGGACTACTAATCCTAAAGGGAAAGGGGTTCGGGGCTTTCAGAGGTTTCAAAGGACAAAATGCTAAGGCGTCAACCAAAACACGTAATGCAAACTAGAGAGAAACAGACAAGCAAACATGGGCTCAAATATGCCTCCATAAAACAACAAAAAGTCATAGAGTTTAGCATGTCTTATACGTACTGATTTGGTCTTAATTAAATAAAGCGACGAGCAGACTGGTTCAACGTATATTTTTAGGCAAAAAGTCTACATTAGGCTTACTCGAATGCAGTTGATTAAAATCGATCTAATTGAGCATCTAAGTGTTGGTTAAAGCTAGGCGTGTTATATACTGATTTTAGAAATAAAAGAGGCAAACTAAAGGGTTTACCAATTTTAACAGGGCATTACGAGTTCCACAGTTAATATTAACTTTATTCAGATTCGAAATTTCCTATAGGCATGTTTTCTATACGCTTACTGATTTGGACACTATTTAGATGTTAACAAAAGGTCCTATGAACATGGTATCTATATGCAGTCTTTGTTATTGAACCTACAAACTGTTTGCCGAGTGGTGCTTATAAATGCAATAGTTTATAGACCATATTTTATATGAATAATTAGAAGTTGACCTACATGCAGGATATCTATGCGCGGAGGTGCAGAAATTATGAATGAATCCTATAGGCATGGCTTCTAGATGTGAGTTTGGAGAATTTAAAGGTTAACCTATGGGCAGGATTTCTAGGCGTATTTGCAGGAATTAAAAGCTAGCCTATAAGCATGATTTCTAGGTGCATTTTGCAGAAATTGAAAGTTAACCTATAGGCATGATTTCTAGGTGTGAAATTGCAAAAAATCATAACAAACTCCTACAAGTAGGATCTCTACCCTTGATGCGTAAAAATAAATCCCACCCCCCCTTTTTACTAAGTTCCCCGAGTTTATACAAGTTATTACAGCCCAAAAGAAATAAACTGGAATTAAAAAATACATAAGAAATCCTCAGCTACATACGAGCAGCCTAATCCAGACTTGAGGCATAATAATATGAGATTGAGCTACTTCCGAGATCTAGATTTCCAAGCCTTCTCTCATCTAGGGTGTTTCAGAGATCCAAGGGATTTCAGGAACCCCAGGCAGTGTATACACCCAAGATGTTAAGCAGAAATTGAGTTATGCAGTGTGGAAGGGCCAACCCTTATGTGTCCAAGTTCAAAGGGAGCTCCAGGGTCCCAAGGCAAGGCTCACACAAGAGGGGCAGAACTTAAGCTCTAAGAATGAGGTGTAAGTGCAAAAGAAGGGATAAGGGGTAACCAAACAGGCAGGTGGTCTTGCCTAGCCACAAAATAGACTGGCACACCCCTGACCAAACTTGTTGATCAAGCACTTAGGGAGTAAAGACCTACTGGAGATCAAGCCATGGCCTGAACAATAATCAGAAATACTGGCAGGCCAAGGCTGTTACTCAGCGCACACACAATAAGGGAATGGGGATGGGGAATTGACAAAGCTTAGGGCCTAAAAGGTCCAGTTCATATCCATGGACAATGATTTCAGACATTGCCACGTTTCTAAACCATAACTTAAGCATATAAAGGGGATATGAGGGTTTGAGATTCATAAAGTATCAAATAAATAACCAATAACTGACAGGATATACACATAAATTGAACATTGAATTACAAGGGAAAGGGTGCATATTATAGCATGCTAGGAACACATATTAACAGAAAACTGGAGTAATTAATGAAAAACATGTTGTTTTTAAAGCTTGAAAATTAACTAGAACATACCAGTAGAGAAGCAAAGTGCAGAAGAATAGAGCAAACAAGAGTCCACAGTTCTAGCCTTGGCTTTCTGCCGGCTAGACAAAGCAACAGCACAAGTAGTAGCAAAGAAAGAGAGTTTTTAAGTGCAAGAGAGTATTTTGAACTCAGATTATTCGTCTGTGTTTGTTTGTTTGAAAGAGAAGAGTGTAGGTATTTATAGCTTTGAATACGTGTAGGGAAATAGGGTAATAAGTAAAATTAAAACTCAAACATGGAAACAATCACAATTCAGAATCAAATTAACCCAAGTGATTCCCCTTAAATTAGGGAAACACTGCTTAACGGGTCAGCAGTCCTTATTAAGGAAAGAAAATCAGTTTGGGCAGATTGATTATTGCCATAAAAAAAGGTAGTAAAAGCATAAAGTAAATAATCTAGTCTAAGTACGAAATATACTTATTTTGGGAAAGGATTCAGCAAGGTAAAACATCACAATAAAGGAAGTGAATCAATTAATTTTTAAACGAATGAGTAGAAAATTAGGGCTCGTAAGAAAATCTTTTGCAATCAGTCACAGGATCAAAGGAATCAAGATCAAACAAGAAAAGAACATGATACTGCACTTTATTATATAAATAGCAAGAAATGAACAAGCATGCAGTGTTAAACGAATTGGCAAAAAGAAGCAACACAAACATACAATGGCAGTAAGGGTAAGCTAGGGCTCAGTAGTAAGAAAATATTCGAAGTATAGCAGTCAAGCAGGTCAGGTAATTCGCAGTGAAGCAAATAAAGAGAGCCAAAAACAAGTAAAGGTCTCATAGTAGGAACAAAAAGAGAAAATTTCTAGAGAGAAATTAGGGCTTTGACAGTAAACAGGTTTTGCAAGATGGTAAGAACTCAAAATTAAACAAATTAAACAAAGTAAACGAAGAAGAAAGAACCAGCAACATTTAAACAAACAACTTTCAGAACCCGGATAAACTAAAAAACGAATTAGGTTTTTTAACATGCATGAAACAGATAGAGGAGAAATCATGAGCAAATCATGGCCAAAGCATAAACACGTTAAAGAATCAAAGATCTTTTGAAAAACTTAAAGCAAAAACCCTAATGAAGGGTTGTTTTGCAAGAAAAGTCGAAGAACTTTCGAGAACACACTTAAACATTCATGGCAAGTATAGATCTAAAAGAAAAATCAATAAAATCTCAAAGATTAGGGTTTCGGAGAACCCAGAAAGGTGAGAGAGGCCTTGAAAATTAACGATCTAACGAGGAACGCTAAGGATCTAACTCGAACGGCCATGGTTGGCCGGAGAAAAGTCAGGGACGACCGGAGAAAGGTCATGAGTGGAAGTCAGGCAACGATTGGACCAACTTCCTTCGAGATTTGGCCGTAAAACCATGGAAGCAAATACTCAGGAGCCATGGGAGGCCATTATACATTCTCCGATGGCCATGGGAGGCCACGGTTTTGGGCGGAATTGAGAGGCAGCAGCTAGGGTTCATGAGGGATTAGAGAGAATCGAGAAAGAAGAGGGGTTTCAAGGGCGGCATTTGGTGAGAAATGATTAGGGTTAGGGTGGGTTGGTAGAATTAAAAAGGAAAGGATGAAATGTGGTCGTTGATCGTTTAGATCAACGGCCTAGATTGAATGGGCGCTGGGCGGATCGGGCAAATGGGTTAGGGGTCGGGTTAATTTGAAATTGGGCTGGGTAATTTTGGGCCTCTGAAATTGGTTTAATTGGGTTGCAAAATTGGCTATAATTGAAATGCAATCGAGCCCAAATCATAAATAGCCAATTTTCTCTTTTATATTTTTTTATAAAATAGTAATACATATTTTAAAAATAAACTAAGAGTACTAGGTAAATGAATATTATATAAATATTAATTTAAAAATACTGGGACTAATTTTATAAACATAAAATGTCATAAATTACAAGATAGGCTATAATTGCAACTATATGCAATTTAGCTTTAAAAATACCAAATGAACTTGTAAAAATATGCAAAAAATACCTTAATTATATTTTGGTGTAAATGTGAAAATAAAATGAATTATTCACCAAAATGATAATTTTGGAAATAATTATTGGATTTTGTTGTATAAAAATAGGTAATAAGTTGGTTTTAAAAATCATTAAAACATGCCAAAACTCTTGGGTGTGCTTACATATGCACCAATATGCTATTTTGGAAATTTTTGGGTATAAAAAATACTTAGGGAAAAATTGGGTATGAATAACTGCCCCTCTTTACACGGGAAGGATGAAAGAGTTGTCGGGTAAAGATATGATGGCCAATTTTGATCGAGAGCGGTGATTTGAAAAGGTTTGACCGAGCTCCGATTTTTTAGCTGCCTACATATCTCTGGTTTTACAAGAATCAGGCTGTATGTAGTTCAGGAACCACTGACAGAACATGCCGATGGCGATTTGAAAGAGATGGGCACGATGTTTAGGGGGCAAGAGGTGTTTCAACTAGATTGGCGGTGGGAACTGGAGCGGGACCGCTCCTGCTGAGAAGGCCATTACTAGTTGGTGTACCTGCAAGTAAGCAATACGGGTGTATATTGTGCATAAACATAAATATGATGCAAGTTCCCGTTGGACCATGAATGTTGTTCTTGGACGGTTAGGATGACGTCCTCGGACCATGATGTCCTGGGCCATGAAGCGCAAAGTTAAAGGATTCGCAGGCTATGAAATGATGTTATCGGGCTATGATAATGGTGCCTCTGAACCATGATGCCTTTGAATAATGATGTGCAGGATATAAAGTGGGTCCTCAGGCTATGGCATGATGTTCTCGGGCTATGAAGATGATGCCTCCGAACAATGAAGCCCTTGGATAATTTGGCGATATTTCAGCCCATGAAATGCAAGATTTGGCGGTATTTCAGCCGATGCAAAAGTGTAAATGGCGATATTTCAGCCGACAGAGATTTAAATAAAGCAGCGATGTTTCAGCTGATGCAAAAAATGTAAAATGGCGATATTTCAGCCGACAGAACTTTAAACAAAGCGGTGATGTTTTAGCCAATGCAAAAGTAAAATGGCAATATTTCAGGCGACAGAAAGCGTAAGTATAGATGATGATAGAGATGAACTGGCGATCTTCCAGCCGATGTAGAATTTAAATAAAGTTTGGTGATATTTCAGCTGATTTCAAGATGTAAGTAAAAGGTGGTGATATTTCAGCCATGCAAGAGAGATAAGGTGGCAGTATTTTAGCCGATGCAGGTGGAGGTTGCGGTATTTCAGCCATGCAGGTGGAGGTGGCAGTATTTCAGCCATGCAGGTGGAGGTAGAGCTTAACCTCGGAAGGCAGAAAGGTAGCCTTGTGCAGTACAAGAAAATGCAGGGTGGAGACAGTGCTTAGTCTCGAAAGATAGATAGGTAGCCTTATGCAATGCAAAAATGCAGATGGAGACAGCGCTTAGTCTCGAAAGGCAGAATGGTAGCCTTATGCAATGCATATAATGCAGATGGAGACATTGCTTAGTCTCGGAAGGCAGAAAGGTAGCCTTATGCAGATAATGCGGATGGAGACAATGCTTAGTCTCGAATGGCAGAAAGGTAGCCTTATGCAATGCAAGAATGCAGATGGAGACAGTGCTTAGTCTCGGAAGGCAGAAAGGTAGCCTTATGCAATGCAAGAAAAAAAAAAGGACGAATAGTATTGAGATTTCTTAGCTGATTGCTGATCACGATATCGTGACTGTACAGAGAGCGCTTGCGGAACTCTGAGGATTTGCATTCTTGCGAAAGTATGCGTATATAAATATACTTGATGATATCATAAGTCGATTGCCTGCGTCCAAAGAAAAATCATGAGTTTTGTAAGGGGAAAGGTTAGTTCATTTTCCCCTAGCTTTCGGCGTTGCGTATCATTGGGGTAGCGTTGTTAAACAATAGCTATTCGAACAATAATTATGCATGATTTAGTAAATATAATGCAAGTAGAAAATAGTTTTCTTTAGATGAACCAACGACTGCGATGTGGTTCAAGACATTGCAACCTCTCTTGCTCCGAAATTTTGAGGGTCCTCCTCAAAATTCTGTCCCAGTTTACCGGGCTGGCACCTCTGACGACTGCGCTGAATGAGTGAAGAATCACTTCGGAATTTTGAGGGTCCTTAAAATTCTGCCCCAGTTTACTGAGGTGGCATTCCTGGCGATGAGTGGCTGAAACTAACTTCGGAATTTTGAGGGTCGTCCTCAAAATTCTGCCCCAGTTTACTGAGGTGGTATTCATGGCGATGAGTGGCTGAAACTAACTTCGGAATTTTAAGGATCCTCCTCAAAATTCTGCCCCAGCTCCAATAGCAGGGGGAAAATGAAATTTTATTAAATTGTGACCGAACCCATAGGGCTGCCTACGTATCCCCGCTTAAACGGGAATCAGGTCAGGCATAGTTTAAATTACATCATAAAGGGAATCATAAGTAGTTACACATAGTATCGTTTCACTGCATCTGAATTGATCGGCTTTGGCCAAACTTCTCGGTCCATCTCTGCAAGAATGAGGGCTCCTCCAGTTAGAACTCGGTGAACCATGTACGGACCTTGCCAGTTGGGAGAAAATTTCCCTTTGGCTTCATCTTGATGTGGGAATATCTTCTTCAACACCAGTTGACCTGGTGTAAACTTCCTTGGCTTAACTCTTTTGTTAAAGGCTTTGGACATTCTATTCTGATACAACTGACTGTGGCAAACTTCATTCATCCTTTTTCCATCTATAAGGGCTAACTGCTCGTAACGACCTTTTACCCATTCTGCGTCGCCCAACTCTGCTTCTTATATGATCCTCAAGGAAGGAATTTCTACCTCGGCAGGGATGACAACCTCTGTAGCATAAACCAGCATGTAGGGAGTTTCTCCGGTCGATATGCGGACCGTGGTGCGGTATCCCAGTAAGGAGAATAATAACTTCTCATGCCATTGTTTGTGACTTTCGACCATCTTCCTTAGTATCTTCTTGATATTCTTATTGGCTGCTTCTATAGCTCCATTCATCTAAGGCCTGTAAGCTGTAGAATTCTTGTGTTTGATCCTGAATGCCTCACACATTGTTTTCATCAAATCGCTGTTGAGATTGGAACCATTATCAATGATGATTGATTCCGGAATTCCGAATCGGCAAATAATACGGTCACGCACGAAATTTGTCACAACTTTCTTGTTCACTGCCCTGTACGATGCTGCTTCAACCTATTTAGTAAAATAATCAATTGCCACCAGGATGAACCTGTGCCCGTTTGATGCGGCAGGCTCGATAGGTCCAGTGACATCCATTCCCCAGGCGACGAATGGTCACGACGAGCTTGTTGCAGTAAGCTCGTTTGAAGGTACCTTTATCATATCTGTATGTATCTGACAGCGATGGCATTTGCGAACATACTGGATACAGTCTGTTTCCATAGTCATCCAAAAATATCCTGCTCGGAGTATCTTCTTTGCTAAGACAAAGCTATTCATGTGCGGCCCGCAGGTCCCTGCGTGCACTTCATCCAATAGTTTGGACGCTTCTTTTTCTTTGACACGCCTTAGTAAACCCAAATCGGGAGTCCTCCTATATAGGATTCCCCCACTGTGAAAGAAGTTGTTGGATAATCTCCATAGTGTGTGCTTCAGAGTGGCGTTGGCAAGTTCTGGATATTCTCTTGTTGTCAAGTACTCTTTGATGTCGTGGAACCATGATTTTCCGTCCGCTTCTTCCTTAACGTGAGCACAATAAGCTGGCTGATCATAGATATTTACTGGGATAGGATCAATGAAGTTCATATCTGGATGTTAGATCATGGATGACAGAGTAGCCAATGCGTCAGCGAACTCGTTTTGGACCCTAGGGACATGCTGAAATTTCGTCTTTGTGAATCTTTTCCTTAATTCCTGTATGTGATACAAGTAGGGGAGTATCTTAGAGTTCTTGGTTGCCCACTCTTCTCGAACTTGATGTATGAGCAAGTCTGAATCCCCGATCACTAGCAATTCCTGAATGTTCATGTCGATGGCCATCTTGATCCCTAGGATGCAAGCTTCGTATTCAGCCATATTATTTATGCAGGGGAATCTGAGCTTGGCGATATCGGGTAATTCTGGCCGATTTCTGATACTAGGACAACTCCTATGCCAACTCCTTTAAAATTTGCGGCTCCGTCAAAAAACAACCTCCAACCATCGTAGGATTCTGCAATATCTTCTCCTACGAAGGACACTTCTTCATAAGGAAAATATGTTTTTAGGGGTTCGTATTGTTCGCCAATAGGATTCTCGGCAAGGTGATCTGCTATGGCTTGACCCTTGATTGCTTTCTGAGTCACGTAAATAATGTCGATTTCACTCAGCAAGATTTTCCACTTGGCGAGCTTGCCAGTGGGCATGGGCTTCTGGAAGATATTCTTCAGCGGGTCTATCCTGGATATGAGATAAGTAGTGTAGGCACAGAAATAATGCCTCAATTTCTGAGCCACCCAAGTCAGAGCACAACAGGTGCGCTCCAATAAAGAATACCGGTCCTCGTACGGGGTGAACTTCTTATTGAGATAGTAGATGGCTTGCTCCTTCCTCCCTGTTTCATCATGTTGTCCCAGAACACAACCGAATGCTCCATCCAAAATCGTGAGATAAAGCAATAGAGGCCTCCCTGGCTCTGGCGGAACCAAGACTGGTGGTGTTGACATGTATTCCTTGATTCTGTCGAAGGATTTCTGGCAATCGTCAGTCCATTTAGTAGCAGCATCTTTCTTCAGCATTTTAAAGATAGGTTCACAAATGACCGTGGACTGAGCTATAAACCGGCTGATATAGTTGAGTCTTCCCAAGAAACCCATCACATCCTTCTTATTCTTTGGCGGTGGCAACTCTTGAATGGCTTTGACTTTTGATGGGTCCAATTCTATTCCTCGACGACTCACAATGAAACCCAGTAATTTTCTAGCAGGAACCCCGAATGCGCACTTGGCGGGATTCAGTTTCAGATTGTATCTTCCATATGATCATTGGCTTTCTTGGATTTAATGATTACTTCGTCCACATGTACCTCAATCTCCTTGTGTATCATGTCGTGAAAGATAGTAGTCATGGCTCTCTTATAGGTGGCACCAGCATTCTTTAACCCAAATGGCATCATTTTGTAACAATACATCCCCCATAGCGTGATGAAAGACGTTTTCTCTGCATCTTCCTCGTCCATCCATATCTGATGGTATACGGCAAAACAATCAACGAAAGACTGCAACTCATGCTTGGCGCAATTGTCGATAAGAATGTGTATGTTTGGCAAGGGAAAGTCGTCTTTGGGACTGGCCTGGTTAAGATCGTAGTCGACACAAACTCTAACTTTCCCATCTTTCTTTGGTACTGGCATGATGTTGGCTAACCACGTTGGATATTCCACCACCTTGAGAACTTTGGCTTTGACCTACTTAGTAACCTCTTCTTTGATTTTCAAACTCATGTCGGGTTTGAATTTTCTGAGCTTCTGTTTTACCGGCGGACAGGTTGGATCTGTTGGCAGTTTATGAGCTACAATGGACGTGCTGAGACCAGTC
>MU693460.1:129780-148696 GCA_026770625.1 Nicotiana glauca
CTTTTCGAAATTAAAGACAATGCGGAAAGAAAATCAACTAGTAAAGTAAGCTAAAAAAAATGAGATGCATGGTGCTTTTGTTTAGCCTTGCTACCCCGAAGCCTTCCGGGCCCTGACGGTCCTAATTGACCAATTGCTGAGGCGGTCTCCTCTGTTCACAGCTTGTATGGAAGGGCCTTCCTCCCCTTCCTCCTCGAAAAGAACATAGCAGTCCATGTCATCATCCTCCAGGAACAGATTCTTCATGGCTGCCAATGCTTTATCTTCCTCTGACCCATACATAGTATCTGCTGACTTGAAGGTTTGCTCCAGGCTAGGTATCGGAAGCTCCAATGGATAGTAGGGACCGTGCCATGGTGGAGACCAACTCTGGAATTCTTCCCAAGTATAATCGTATCCTAATTCAAATATAGTACCATGCTTCTTTAGTTTGATGGGCTTAGTGATCCCCTGAAGATTTTTACCAAGACCCTTTCCAGGCTCGTACCCACACCACTTCAGGATACTTTCGATCTTGTTGTCCCACCACTTATCTTTATCTACAATATTGACCCTTTCGATATGGTGGTATGTTTCTCCGCCTATTCTCCTAATGTCTCTGATCATTGGGATGGTCTGGCGACTATATATGGGGTTACTACCATCACCATGAATGATCACCTCTTGGTGATTCCATTCAAACTTCACCGCCTGATGCAGGGTCAATGCTACGGTTCCAGCAGCGTAGATCCAGGGCCGTCCTAATAGCAGATTGTAGGACGTCGGGACCTTTATTACTTGGAAGTCGACGTCGAACCATGTTGGCCCCATTTGTAAGCATAAGCTGATTTCTCCAATAGTAGATCTCTGGGACCCATCGAAGGCCTTGACATTGATAGCCCCATCCTTGATCTCGTGCAGGCTCTTTCCTAAAGTTCTGAGAGTTATCAGCGGACAGATGTTGAGGCTCGATCCTCCATCGATCATGACTCTAATGATGAAATAATCTTTGCATTGTACGGTGATGTGCAGTGCCTTGTTGTGGCTCAATCCTTACGGCGGCAGCTCATCTTCGTGGAAGGTTATTTTATGGCTCTCCAGCACTTTCCCTACCATATTCGCCATTTCACCCTAGTTATATTGCTGGGCACATAAGCTTCGCTCAGTATCTTCATCAGGGCATTCTCTGTAGAAGAGCTATTATAGAGATCTGGGCTGGTGTTTTGTTCAACTGTTCAGCGACCGAGTACTCCTTAGCCTGTATTTTCCTCCAAAGATCATCAAGCCTAGTTTTAATAGGCCATCCCGGGGCTTGCTTACTGGACTCGGCTAGGTGCTCTAGGGTGTAAACCCTCCCTGTTCTGGTCATTCCTTGCGTGGCAATTGTTTCTCCTGTCTTGGTCTTTCCTTTCCTCCTAGCTTCAGCAGTGTAATCCCATGGTATGGCATTTGAGTGGAATGGTGTTATGTCTGACATTGCCATAGGAATAGGCACCCTTGGTGGTAACACAACAACTTCAAAGGGTGCAGGTGCCTTTGGAACTCCAAATTCAACCTCAATTGGCCCGGGCGCCTTTGCAGAAGGAGGCGCTTCAAATTCAAGGGGTATAGACATACTTACTTCATCATCCCTGGAGGGCTAATTCTTCACAATAATTGGGTTAAGTGTAACCGCTAGTTTCTTTGGTTCATCCCCCTCAACAATCAAACCTATCGACCCTTTGGGGTCCCAATCATCTTCGATCTCAATCATGTGAATGTCTCTACCTTTGTGGTCAGGCAGAGGGTTGTTACGAACATTAGGAGTAGGCTCCTTTTCTACTATGACCTTATTGTCGATCGGGGTTTGAATCTTTTCCTTCAATGAGCGGCACTCGTCAAGGGTGTGTCCCTTCATGCCGGAATGATACGCACAGGTTTTGTTGGGGTTGACCCACTGGGAGGGATTTTCTGGAGCTTTGGCTGGCATAGAAGTGACGTAACCAACAACTTTAAGTCTCTCATATAGCTGGTCAATCGGTTCAGCGATGGTTGTGTATTATCTGGGAGGTTTGCGGTTAAAATTTAGCCCGGGTCTTGGGAAATTTTAACGGGTGGGTGGTGATTGGTAGTGAGAGGGTTGAGCATTATAAGCTTGGTAAACAGGTGCTGGTTGAGATTATCTGGGTGAGGTGGGTTTGTATGTGAGAGGTGGAGAGGATTGGTAAATGGGAGGTGGATAGGAGGGTGCAGGTGCTTGGTAATTCGGGATAGGCTGATATGTAGGTGGAGGTGATGGGTAAGTGTGATATTTTGGTGGTGATTTGGCTTCCTGTGCAACCATTACGACACTTACATCCTTCTTTTTGGACGTGCCACCAGTCTGTAAAGCCTTGTTGGTGGCATGCAATGCTTCAAGATTCGTAACCATACCATTCTTAATGCCCTCTTCGATTCTTTCTCCAAGTTTGATGATATCGGAGAACTTTTGACCTTCGATTAGCATCAACCTCTAGTAATATTGGGGATCCTAAGCCCGGACGAAGAATCAATTCATTTTCTCTTCTTCTAGGGCCGGCCTGACCTTTGCAGCTTCTGACCTCTAACGAGTGGAATACTCGCGAAATGTTTCGGTGGATTTCTTCTTCAAATTCTATATATAGAATACATCCGGTGTGTTTTCTGTATTGAATTGGAATCTGTCCATGAAATTCGATGCCATGCCTACCTAGATCGTCCATTTCTTGAGGTCCTGGCTGATGTACCAGGATAAAGCATCTCCCTTCAGGCTTCTCATGAAGAGCTTCATACGGATCTTCTCATCCCTTCCAACTCCAACCAGCTTATCGCAATATGTCCTCAGGTGGATTCTGGGATCTCCTGTTCCATCAAACATTTCAAACTTGGAGGTTTGTACCCCTCCGGAAGTTCAACATCTGGTTGAATGCATAGGTCTTCATAATTTAACCCTTCAATACCTTTGGTACCTTCCACGCCCTGCACTTGGCTAGTTAATTTCTTGAGTTATGCCGCTAAGTTCCTGATAAGGGAGTCTCTGTCATCAGACTCAGGTGCATTTGAGATTGGTTGGTGTAGTGGGGTACAGTATCCACAAAAATGGGAGTGTTGTGGAGATGGTAATTTGTGGCGTTCAGTGGCTCGGGAATGAGCATTAGAGTGTTGTTGGGAGTGTGGCATGTGTTGCAGTGTTGGGTATGAGTGGGTTGTATCTGTGGTTGTGGGGTATTTTGTGGAGGTGCGGGATTCTGGGTGTTGACATCAGGAGCGGTGAGGGAAAATGATAGGTTTGCCAAATTCCGAACCTAATCTAGCTCTTCTCGGAATTTCAACAGCTTTTGCTCCAGTTGAGTAGCAGTTTCCTTAGCCACTGGGGTACCCTGAGGCATTTCAATCTCCTTTCTGGCGCTTGGATCTCCCATTCTACCTTTGTTCTTGTTCCGGGTAGGACTTGGAGGAGGAGGAGGTGGAGGGCCCTTGGATCTTGTGAAGTATGACGATGGTGCCAGAATGCACGAACTAACCTTTGGGGAGGGGAATAAAAGAAAAACAAAAAGGTAACAAGTTAGTGCAGGTTATGAGGAAAAAATATTGCAGTATTTAAACACGTTGTGAGAAAAAATGTAAATCGCTTCCTAATTTTGGTGCCTCGTTATGCCCGAGGTAGGCCTAGCGACAAATAGTTTTGGAGAACTTATAATGCTAAATGCCTCATTTTATTGCTAAAAACAAGACGAATCCAAAACGATTCTAAACAATGGAAAGTAAAAATGTCACTAGTGGTCATTGGCCTTATTACATCATTAAAGCAAAATAAAAGACTCCTAACTACTTGGTCCCAAAAGGACCTTCCCCAGATTTGGCATATTTGTCTCCCTTGAACAGCTTCACTAGCTCGCGTAGTCCTAGCAGCAAATAAGCTCGGGCTAGATGTCCGCCTGCATTTCCTTCAGCATTTTGACAATATTCAATTCTTTTGATGAACTTCCCTTCCAGCTCTACTAGACCCCGCTCCAAATACCCTAGCTGCTTGTTGGTGCTGATAGCCATGTCTTTCCACCCCTCAATCAGCTTTTGATGGGCTTCTTGTATTTCTCGGTGCTCATTTTCACACTCTCGAATTCTCTTGCGCAGATGATTATACTTAAACCGTGCTTCAGCGTGCTCGACGATAATTTTGTGACCTCGAACGAATCCTGGCTGACCTATGCCATTGTCTTCTAACCAACCCGAATAGTGCAGCACACAACCGGCGTGATACCTGTCCGGTTCAATAGATTCTTTCCCCAAAACGAGTTTGCAATGCCACAAATGCTGAGCCTGGCACCTGTGAGGGCTATCATTGTCCTGAAAATCAGCCCTGAAGTGGCTCATTTTGTCGACCCTTGGTATGATTTGCTTTCTTCCAGCTTGCCTCGTGGCTCGGAGAGGAACGTAGGGATAAGTTCCTCTCAGACCAATTAGTATGAGAAATTGTGCGTCTCGGGATCGAACAATGAACTCATCCGTGGGGAACCACTCAAACATCCATTGTACCTGGACTTCTTTCAAATTTTCGAACAATTCTACCTATCTTCTGGCGTCCTCTGGTTGAGCGAACATTTTAGGCATATAATTCATACGCCTTGGCTGGTGGAAGGCGATGTGGTCATCCCAATCTCTGCGTAGGATCTCTTGTTGGTATTCCTCTTTCTAGAGGTGTTCCATGAGCCATAGCTGAAGCAACAGGTTGCACCCTCAAAATGACTGCCCTGTTGTTGACAGTTGTTCAAGGCACGGTATATATCGGCGACGATCATGGGCACTATGCTGAATGTTTGCCCCCCAATCCATTCCATCAAAGTCTTGGTTACCATGGCCAGTCTGGTATGGATCCTAGCCTTCTTCATAGGGAACACCATCATTCCTAAAAAGCAGAACATAAAAACAAAGACCCTTCTATGGATATGCCCCAATGAGGTGATGGCGAACTCGTCTGAATAGGTACGGTATGATTTGCTATAGCCGAACCTTTCGTATAGATAGTCAAATGGGATGTAAGAGTCTTTCAAACATGTTAAGTCTGGGTTATTCTTCAGTCCCATCATCTTAAGGAAGACCCTTCCTTTGCGATTCTCTGGCATAAGCAAACCCGGAGTCTCCCAAGGAATACCAGCTAAACCTTCTATTTCTTCAAGCAAAGGAGTCATTTCAAGGTTCCCGAAGCGGAACACGGATTTGGCACTATCCCAGAACAATGCCACAGCCTCTATGATTCTATTGTTAGGCTGAATCTCTAGAAGAGAGGGAAAATTCCCTAAGTACTTGTAGACGAGTGTCTGATCACTAGAATGGAGGTCTTTCCACCAATTCAGCAGCCTTGGATGAATGTTGGTTACCATGCCAAATCTGGGGCTTTCGTGCCTCATTTTCTGCAAAACAAAGCATTAGGCACATACCCCCACCAGACTCAACTATTTAAACCAATAATTAGCAGAGCAAGCACTTAAGTTCTCCAAATAAATGCACAGAATATGGAGGCATCCGTTTGGGTTTCAAGGAAACTCGGGGGACTTTGGACAAGGCTATCTTAATGAGTCATTGTGTGGACAACATAACTGACTCTGCTAGGTTTGACCATGATGCATGTACAGTTTAAACGGAGTGAGGTTTCTATTGAGGTATTAGAAAGGTACCCTTGAGCAGACAACTCAAGAGGGAAAGGCACGGAATACTCGACTGCACCTACTCATTATAAGCATTGCTATAGTATTTATTTGGCACGAGTGGAATATGATGTTGAAAATGCAGTTGACAAGAATGAAACAAATTGACATGTATTTTCACGTTCATACAATAAAGTTTACAATGATTGCTCAAAATTACAACAACATTGACGGGAAAGCAGTAAACGAAAGTAATTAAAGAAAAAGAAACAAAAGAAACAAGTCAGTTTCAAATAAAGGCATTAAATAAGCAGTAAAAGAAAGTAATAAAGTCACATATAGCATGCAATGGTAAAAGCCTAAAGAATCCCCAGCGGAGTCGCCATGCTGTCGATGCCCACTTTTTCTCGCGAAATCAGTTTTACGACATTCGGGAGGACAACTCTATTCCCGTTTGGGAATTGGGCTTTTGGATTTGGAGAGTTGCCACCTAATGATTATAGTGCATTAGGACACTTTAAGAAAGAATTTGAGATGAACACCAGAGTTTGGTTAAGGGCTAGAAATTATCTCGAGGGGAAGGTGTTAGGCACCCCTCAAGATCCACTAGTGTAGTTCCTGGCCATGCTACAATTGTGACTTTAAATACAAACAAACAAATAGACAAGCAAGCATTGCAAATACGATAATCTTTCACATAACAGTTACAAATAAGAAAGCACAAAAAAAAAGGATTTAAAAGAGCTGAAATTTGGAAGGAAGTGGTTTGTGATTAAATAAGAGATACACAAGTAAAGGGAAGGGGTCAAATAATTGAGGCAAGTAATTTAAAAGAAATGAAAAGAAGCGGAAGTTTAAAAATTGGACAGCTTTTGAAAACCTGAAAAATAACAACTAGTAAAGAGGGAGGGGGTCCTAGGTTTATACATCACATGGATCATCCACACAACACTGGTACCCAATTGTACGCATAGTGTTATCGTGTGATCATCATCTCCATGTCTACCCTTCCCACCCCGTTAAGGTATGAAAGCGCAGAATGGTATCGTTACTTATTGTATGCTATTACCCGTCCCAATCCTATCAATCCCGGAGGCAAATGGACTACTAATCCTAAAGAGAAAGGGGTTCGGGGCTCTCAGAGGTTTCAAAGGACAAAATGCTAAGGCGTCAACCAAAACACGTAATGCAAACTAGAGGGAAACAGACAAGCAAACATGGGCTCAAATATGCCTCCATAAACCAGCAAAAAGTCATAGAGTTTAGCATGTCTTACATGTACTGATTTGGTCTTAATTAAATAAATCGATGAGCAGACTGGTTCAACGCATATTTTTAGGCGAAAAGTCTACATTAGGCTTACTCGAATGTAGTTGAATAAAACCGATCTGATTGAGCATCTAAGTGTTTTTTAAATCTAGGCGTGTTATATACTGATTTTCGAAATAAAAGAGGCAAACTAAAGGGTTTACCAATTTTAACAGGGCATTACGAGTTCCACAGTTAATATTATCTCTATTCAGATTCGAAATTTCCTATAGGCATGTTTTCTATACGCTTACTGATTTGGACACTTTTTAGACGTTAACAAAAGGTCCTATGAACATGGTATCTATATGTAGACTTTGTTATTGAACCGACAAACTGTTTGCCTAGTGGTGCTTATAAATGCAGAATGCAGTAGTTTATAGACCATATTTTATATGAATAATTAGAAGCTGATGTATGCGCGGATGTGCAGAAATTATGAATGAATCCTATAGGCATGGCTTCTAGAAGTGAGTTTGCAGAAGTTAAAGGTTAACCTATAGGAAGGATTTCTAGGCGTATTTGCAGGAATTAAAAGCTAGCCTATAAGTATGATTTCTAGGTGTATTTTGCAGAAATTGAAAATTAACCTATAGGCATGATTTCTAGGTGTGAAATTGCAAAAAATCATAACAAACTCCTATAAGCAGGATCTCTATCCTTGATGCATAAAAATAAATCCCATCCCCCCTTTTTGCTAAGTTCCCCGAGTTTATACAAGTTATTACAGCCCAAAAGAAATAAACTGGAATTAAAAAATACATAAGAAATCCTCAGCTACATACGAGTAGCCTAATTCAGACTTGAGGCATAATACTATGAGATTGAGCTACTTTCGAGATCTAGATTTCCAAGCCTTCTCTCATCTAGGGTGTTTCAGAGATCCAAGGGATTTCAGGAACCCCAGGTAGTGTATACACCCAAGATGTTAAGCAGAAATTGAGTTGTGCAGTGTGGAAGGGCCAGCCCTTATGTGTCCAAGTTCAGAGGGAGCTCCAGGGTCCCAAGGCAAGGCTCACACAAGAGGGGCAGAACTTAAGCTCTAAGAATGAGGTGTAAGTGCAAAAGAAAGGATAAGGGGTAACCAGGCAGGCAGGTGGTCTTGCCCAGCCACAAAATAGACTGGCACACCCCTGACCAAACTTGTTGATCAAGCACTTAGGGAGTAAAGACCTACTGGAGGTCAAGCCACGGCCTGAACAATAATCAGAAATACTGGCAGGCCAAGGCTGTTACTCAGCATACACAAAATAAGGGGATTTCAGACATTTCCACCTTTCTAAACCATAACTTAAGCATTTAAAGGGGATATGAGGGTTTGTGATTCATAAAGTATCAAATAAATAACCAACAACTGATAGGATGTACACATAAATTGAACATTGAATTACAAGGGAAAGGGTGCATATTACAGCATGCTAGGAACATATATTAACAGAAAACTGGAGTAATTAATGAAAACCATGTTGTTGTTGAAGCTTGAAAATTAACTAGAACATACTAGTAGAGAAGCAAAGTGCAGAAGAATAGAGCAAACAAGAGCCCACAGTTCTAGCCTTGGCTTTCAACCGGCTAGACAAAGCAACTACACAAGTAGTAGCAAAGAAAGAGAGTTTTTAAGTGCAAGATAGTATTTTGAACTCAGATTGTTCGTCTGTGTTCGTCTGTTTGAAAGAGAAGAGTGTAGGTATTTATAGCTTTGAAAACGTGTAGGGAAATAGGGTAATAAGTAAAATTAAAACTCAAACATAGAAACAATCACCATTCAGAATCAAATTAACCCAAGTGATTCCCCTTAAATTAGGGAAACACTGCTTAACAGGTCAGCAGTCCTAATTAAGGAAAGAAAATCAGTTTGGGGCAGATTGATTATTGCCATAAAAAAAGGCAGTAAAAGCATGAAGTAAATAATCTAGTCTAAGTACGAAATATACTTATTTTGGGAAAGGATTCAGCAAGGTAAAATATCACAATAAAGGAAGTGAATCAATTAATTTTTAAACGAATGAGTAGAAAATTAGGGCTCGTAAGAAAATCTTTTGCAATCAGTCACAGGATCAAAGGAATAAAGATCAAACAAGAAAAGAACATGATACTGCACTTTATTATATAAATAGCAAGGAATGAACAAGCATGCAATGTTAAACGAATTGGCAAAAAGAAGCAACACAAACATACAATGGCAGTAAGGGTAAGCTAGGGCTCAGTAGTAAGAAAATATTCGAAGCATAGCAGTCAAGCAGGTCAGGTAATTCGCAGTGAAGCAAATAAAGAGAGCCAGAAACAAGTAAAGGTCTCATAGTAGGAACAAAATGAGAAAATTTCTAGAGAAAATTAGGGCTTTGACAGTAAACGGGTTTTGCAAGATGGTAAGAACTCGAAATTAAACAAATTAAACGAAGAAGAAAGAACCAGCAACATTTAAACAAACAACTTTCAGAACCCGGATAAACTAAAAAAGGAATTAGGTTTTTTAACATGCATGAAACAGATAAAGGAGAAATCATGACCAAAGAATAAACACGTTAAAGAATCAGAGATCTTTTGAAAAACTTAAAGGAAAAACCCTAACAAGGGGTTGTTTTGCAAGAAAAGTCGAAGAACTTTCGAGAACACACTTAAACATTCATGGCAAGTACAAATATAAAGCAGATCTAAAAGAAAAATCAATAAAATCCCAAAGATTAGGGTTTCAGAGAACCCAGAAAGGTGAGAGAGGCCTTGGAAATTAACGATCTAACCAGGAACGCCAAGGATCTGAGTCGAACGGCCATGGTTGGCTGGAGAAAAGTTAGGGACGACCGGAGAAAGGTCATGAGTAGAAGTCAGGCAATGGTTGGACCAACTTCCTTCGAGATTTGGCCGTGAAACCATGGAAGCAAACACTCAGGAGCCATGGGAGGCCATTATACATTCTCTGATGGCTATGGGAGGCCATGGTTTAGGGCGAAATTTAGAGGCGGCGGCTAGGGTTCATGAGGGTTTAGAGAGCGTCGAGAGAGAAGAGGGGTTTCAAGGGCGGTGTTTGGTGAGAAGTGATTGGGGTTAGGGTGGGTTGGTAGAATTTAAAAGAAAAGGATGAAATGTGGTCGTTGATCGTTTAGATCAACGGCCTAGATTGAATGGGTGCCGGGCGGATCGGGCAAATGGGTTAGGGGTCGGGTTAATTTGAAATTGGGCTGGGTAATTTTGGGCCAGTGAAATTGGATTAATTGGGTTTGCCAAATTAGCTATAATTGAAATGCAATTGAGGCCAAATCGTAAATATCCAATTTTCCCTTTTATATTTTTTTATAAAATAGTAATACAGATTTTAAAAATAAATTAAGAGTACTGGGTAAATGAATATTATATAAATATTAATTTAAAAATGCTGGGACTAATTTTATAAACATAAAATGCCATAAATTACAATATAGCCTATAATTGCAACTATATGCAATTTAGCTTTAAAAATACCAAATGAACTTGTAAAAATATGCGAAAATTATCTTAATTATATTTTGGTATAAATATAAAAATAAAATGAATTATTCATCAAAATAATAATTTGGGAATAATATTGGATTTTGTTGTATAAAAATAGGTAATAAGTTGGTTTTAAAAATCATTAATACATGCCAAAACTCTTGGGTGTGCTCACATATGCACCAATATGCTATTTTGAAAATCTTTGAGTATAAAAAATAATAAGGGAAAAATTGGGTATCAACAGCATCCCTACTCATGCGATCACATAGAACAAATATCTGCAACATTGATCTGCAATTTTTTTCTGCACAGCCCAAGCCTTAGAAAAACTTCCGTTAACCATCCGAAATCACCCCGAGGCCCCCGGGACCTCAACCAAATGCACCAACATATCCTAAAACATCATTCAAACTCGTTCCAATCATCAAAACACATCAAACAACACTAAAATCATCAATTCTCATCGGATTCAAGCCTAAGTTCTTTAAAAACTTCCGAAACACGCATTTGATCAAAAACCCAACCAAATCACCTTCGAATAACCTGAAATGTTGCACACATATCCAAAATCACCTAATGAAGCTACTGGAACTCTCGGAATTCCATTCCGACCCTCGGATCAAAATCTCACCTACCAACCGGAATTTGCCAAAATACTAACTTCGCCAATTCAAGCCTAATTCTACACCGGACCTCCAAAATAAATTCCAATAATGCTCCTAAGTTACAAATCATCCCCCGAAGCTAACTGAATCACTGGAAATCACATCCGAGCCCTATAACTCATAAGTCAATCTCCGGTTGACTTTTCCAAACCAAACCTTCCTTAAAGAGACTAAGTGTCTCATTTTCTAACAAAACCAATCCAATTCAACTCTAACACACCAAATACTGATAATGAAACATGAAGAAGAATAAAATGGGGGAAACAGGGCGGTAACTCTTGAGATGACAGGTCGGGTCGTCACATTTGTACAATGCGATCGCGGAGGCTATAATGCGATCGCATAGAAGGGTTTCTGGGCCTTGGCAATTTGCTCTATGCAATCGCGGCCTATCCTATGCAATCGCATAGAAGGAAAAACTGGGAAACTCATAGCAGCAATTCTGCTGCATTTTCTAAGATCCAAACACCCCGAACCACCTCCGAAACCCTCCCGAGCCCTCGGGGCTTCTAACCAAATACACACACTAACTAAACAACCTCATACAAACTTAACCGTATGATCAAATCGCCAAAATAACATCATAAATGAGGAATCAAACCTTAAAATCATCACTTTTCATTCAAACTTCTTAAACTTTCCATTTTAGATATTTAGGTCCGAAACACGTCAAATGACGTCCGATTTCGACCAAACTACACAAAAATATATTAAACTATATATAAGGCTTGTACCGGGTGCCGGAACCAAAATACGTGCCCAATACCAATACTTTCTAATCCATTATCATTTCAAATTTTCATATTCATTTTAGAAAAATAATTTCTTTCAAAAATTTATTTCTCGGGCTCGGGACCTCGGATTTCGATTCCGGGCATACGCCCAAGTCCCATATTTTTCTACGGACCCTTCGGGACCGTCAAATCATGGGTCCGGGTCCGTTTACCCAAAATGTTGACCAAAGTTAACTTTAATCATATTAATATCAAAATTCATCAAATTTTTCACAGAATTCGTATTTAATCTTTTCGGCTACGCGCCCGGACTGCGCACGCAAATCAAGGCAAAAAATAAGGTTTTCAAGGCCTCGGAAGCACAGAGTGAATGAGAAAACAGGTGATGACCCTTTGGGTCGTCACACTAAATGCCCTATATTATTGTAAAATATTTTCCTATGAGTATATACGGATACAGAGACAAGTATAAATGGAAGTAGACTTTGAAGGATCCCGTAGCTAACGGCGGGTTTGTTAGACCTGTTGCACCTTGTATTTATCGATTACAGAGTACAGTTATAGCCCTCACTAGCGGGAAGGCTGAACTAGCACACCGTTACCAATTTCCCTCGAGTAGGGACTACCGTTATATTTGACTTCTTGCAAAGAAGTCCACAGTTATACCGATTAGATGATCCATTCATTGAAACCTCCCAAAAATGTGAATAGTGATATTATACTGTGGTTACCAAGCTTATTACTGAATTATTAATTGTATTCTACTACAAGAAAAGCATGATGAGACTGAAAATTTTTTATTGCTTCTGAAAGGGCATTTTTATGTTATTTTCTATTTGAGATACTAGCATATTTTCTGACTTGTCCCCAAATAAAAATGGTCGTGGTTGAATATTAT
Source organism: Nicotiana glauca (assembly GCA_026770625.1). Classification (NCBI taxonomy): domain Eukaryota; kingdom Viridiplantae; phylum Streptophyta; class Magnoliopsida; order Solanales; family Solanaceae; genus Nicotiana; species Nicotiana glauca. Next base: position 142,478 of record MU693460.1, read on the forward strand.
TATTCACTGAGCGAGCGACTCATTCCCCGCAAATTTTTTTTACAGAGACAGCAATTGACACAAACGAGGATTTCGTTAATTAGAGCACATAGGTTGATGATTCTTGGTGAGCCTCGCACTTGTTCGCGTGGACGGAGATTTTTATCAGTTTTTATGGTCTTTTCTTTGAATTCTTAGAGTCACTCCATAGTCATTCTTTTAGTGTCTTGAGTAGTCTTGTTATTATAGACTTATTTCTAGTAACGTTCATTCTTATCAAATTTGGAAATATAGTAGTATTTCTAGTTGTTAGTGGGTGGAATTGTTAAAGGTAGATATTTATTTTGGTTAATTGATAAAGTCATTTTTATTTGAATTGCTATTAGGATGATTGGTTACTGATTTGAGACAGGAAAATTTTTGGGATGGTCCAAAAACAGGGGAAACTCTGTCTGATTTTCTGTAAAATTTCCGATAAGGCTTACTTGGGAGCACTAGCTCCTGAGCTCCAGTCAAGATCCTAATTTGGGTCGTGACAAAGTTGCTATCAGAGCCCTAGATTATTCTTGTGGCTAATGGAGCATGCGTCGGTAGTAGAATCTCAATTGTGGTTAAGTAGCCGGCCATTCCCATAATTGTGATTTTGCAAGGGCGTGATAGAATGTGCCTTGTCTTTCTTTCTTATTCTTCCGTGCGTGTGTGGCGATTAGGGTCAAATAACTCAATCTGTCATCATTATCCTTTTCCTATAATACTCAGATCAATCACCCGATAATAGAATTTGGTTAGAGGTCAAAGACATTAAATGTTGCCACTAGATAGGTAATCATGTCCTAACAACGAAAAGTGACAGAAGTAGTAGACAAGGCCAATGAAAGGCCCGTTTTTCCACAGTAAGAGTCTTGCCACTAAGGTATGTGATAGAGTATATTCTTGAATTAGTACGAGTCCACCACTATAGCACCAAGAGAGTGTCATTACAAAAAGGCACTTAACTCCATGAATTTTTTTGAGATCTTTATGGATATAATAGATAAACATGATAAGAATGAGAAACAAAATAGGGGCTCTAAAGTCCTCATGCACCTAGAAGATTATGAGACCAATAAAATATTCTTAATAAAGTTCCTAAAGTTGAAACTACTAAGTTTAATATTTCTGATAATTCAAAGGTTCCTTAAAGGTTTTAGTAAAATATTTACCACGTTATAAGCTATAGGATATTTCATGAAGAGGTCTATGAAATATGCAACATTTAGACTAGAGTAGATGGCGAATACATGAAATGCTATTGTACTCTTAGAAATGCCAACAAGAGCAACACAACTAATTTGGGAATAAATTTCACTAAAGTATTTATGAATCACTTCCTTCTTGACAGTTTGTGACCTGAACTTGCCTGCTAGATCATTTGAGAAATTGATTTAGACATTGGGTATACTTACATATAACACAAAACTTCTTAGCTAGATATGAAAGCAACATCTTAAGTTTAGATGCTTGTTGAAAGGTTGGTCAATTGTTTAAACAAAGATAGTAACTGCATATATGAAGACTTAAACCTATTCTATAGTAGTTGTACTCACCAGGAAGATTGAAAATATGTACATGATAGGAGAGCAAGAACTCACAAAAGAAAATCGAGATTAGAATATCTATTAGTGTGGATTTTAATATGAGTTAAAAATTTTAAAAATCAAGAATGTTTTGAGATATTAAGTGATCTTTTTTGGGTTGCCACACCAGTGAAAAATTTATAGTAGTTATACATATGTTTAATACTTTTAAGATTCAAGTTAAGAGAAGGAAACCCTAGCTAACCAAGTTGTATTTGATATGATTAACTCCAAAGTACAGACGTATATGAATTAATTATCTTCTTACCATGCTACCCTCGATTACGATGGAAAGAATATTAGGTTTGGTGAACTTTAAAAGCTGGTTTTGTCCAAAGGGGGATTATAAATTTTAGAGACGAGCAAATTATATATTTTGAGTTAGCGGTTATAGAAGAAAGGTTGTTTGGATCTCATAAATACGGTAAGGGGCACAAGAGAAGAAACATTTAGTTTGAGAAAAAAAAGGGGTATCATAATAAGAGATTCTCTAATGTATCCCTAAAGATTTACTAGGACTACCTCTAATATGAATAATAGACTTCGGTATTAAGCTGATACCTGACACGCAAACTATATCATATAGCACCAATAGAGTTGAAAGAGCTAATTGAATAATTGAAAGACCTGCTAGATACAAGTTTTATCATACCAAGTGTTGCACTATGGGGTCTGCCAATATTATTTGAAGAAAAAAAGGGATGAGTCTTTAAGAATGTGGGCCAACTACAGATAATTAATATGATAACAATACACAACAAATATCCTTTTCTTGTATAGATAACTTGTTTAATCAGTTACGAGGAGTCGTTGACCTTTTGTCTGGTTATCATCAGCTTAGAATAAGAAAGAAAGATATTTTGACGTTTTCTCTGTACTCAGTACAAACATTATGAGTTACATGTGATATCCTTTAGTATGGCCAATGCTCCAATTGCATTGATGTATATAATGAATATGGTGTTCAAAGTTGCTTTGGAGAAAAAATTCATAGTTTTTACTTACTATATTCTGGTATATTCTCGTACCTAGGAATAACACGAGAATTACTTGAAAAATATGCCAAAGATGCTATAGAAAAATCAACCTTTTTCCAAGTTCTTCAATTAGCTAGACTCGATGGTATTCATAGGATACATGGTATCTAAGAATAAAAAAATAATAGATTCTAAGAAGATATAAACAGTTCATAAATGGCCGAGACTCATATCTCCTACAGAGATTACTTTTGGCTTGACAAGCTACTGTAGATATTTGTGTAATATTTCTCTAGAATAGCACCACCACTCACCAAGTTAACATAGAAAATCTCTAAATTTTAGTGGAGGGAGAAATGTACAACGAGAAAACATGTTTGACAATCACAGTAATATTAGTCTTATTCCAATAGGCTCTAGAGGATTTACAATGTTATGTGATACTTCGAAGGTAGGATTAGGACATTTTATCATGCAAATTAGTCGTGTGATAACCTATGCTCTAAGGAAATTGAAGAAGCTCAAGTCATATTATGCCATTCATGATTTGGAGATGGTCATATTGGTATTTCCTTTTAAGATTTAAAGACACTATTTATAGAAGAAACCTATGAGATTTATACCTAGCACAAGAGCTTGAAGTACATTTAAAACCAACAGAGATAAATATTTAATAATGCTCATGGAGGGAACTGCTAAAGATATAATTATACTCTTCGGGAAAGATAAATATTATAGCTTATACCAAAAAAAAACTATGGGTGATTTGACGCATCTAGCTCCTATATAGATACTTCTGTATGAAGATATGCATAGACTAGGCATTAGATTCAATGTGGGAAAAAAAAGCTCGATGTAAAGTGTATAAAGGCTAGCCAATATGAGGATGAACGATTGTTTAATTACCAAGATTAGTTTCTAGCCGGTAAAAGCAAGGATATGATTGTTAATAGTGAGGGTATTCTCCGACTAGGTAATTAATTATGTATAGCAAACTTATATAGGTTGAGACAAGCTAATCATGATGGAGCTCACAACTCTAGATACACTGTATATCTCAGGTCTATAAGACGCACCATGACTAAAAAAAATTGATTGGTTTGAAAAGAAAGAAGGAAAAAAATCGTTAACTTTGTTTCTAACTATTTGACATGTCAGTATGTTAAGGAAAGCACTTGCGACTCACATGCCCACTAGGACAACTCAAGATTCTGAAGTGGAAATACAATAGAACAATACATATATGACTAAATTACTCAAACCACTAAAGGTATGATTATATGTGGGAAAGTTGTAAATTGGTTTACGAAGTAGCCATGTTTCTTGCTAGTCAAAACATCTTATAGTGAGGTAAAATATGCATAGATATACATGAACAGAAAAGTTTTTGACTCAATAGAGCTCTATTGTCCATCAGCTCTAATAAAGTATCGCATTCACTTCACGATTTGAAAACCTTTTCAAGAAAGGTTAGGTACACGAGTAGATCTTAGTACTAGTTTTAACGCACGTAAATACAAAGTCCAAAGGTGTTATACGGATCTTGGAGGATATGTTGAGAGCTTGCATTCTTGAGTTTGGAGGTAGTTGGGATGCTTATCTACCTTTAGCAGAATTTGCTTACAACCATAGCTTCCAGTCCAATATTCAAATGGCACCATACGAAGCATTGTATGGTAGAAGATGTCGTTCTCCTATCGGATGGTTTGAAGCTGGTGAGACTAACTTATTGGGACCCGACCTAGTACAAGAAGCTATGGACAAGGTCCAATTGATCAGACAGAGATTGCTTACAGCTCAAAGTAGATAAAAGTCTTATGCTGATAAGAGAATAAGAGATTTAGTGTTCACAATTGGGGACAAAGTGTTCCTACGAGTTTCCCCTATGAAAGGTGTGATGCGGTTTGGGAAAAGAGGCAAGTTGAGCCCCAGGTTTATAGGACCGTATGAGATACTAGACCGAGTGGGAGCGGTGGCATATCATTTGGCACTTCCTCCTGAGTTGTCCTTTATTCATCTAGTGTTTCACGTTTCAATGCTAAGAAAATGTATATCAGACTCATCTCAGGTAATTGAAACACCGACTATACCACTCGATGAGAAGTTGTCTTACGAGTAGGAACCAATGGCTATTATTGATAGACAAATAAGAAAACTACGGTCAAAAGAAATCGTATTCCTGAAAGTCTTATGGAGAAATTATACGGTTGAAGAAGCTACGTGGGAAGTAGAAGATGCTATGCGAGTCAAGTATCCTCACTTATTTTAATCTATAGGTACGTACTAGAGATAAATTCGGGGACCGAATTTTATAAGGTGGGAAGGATGTAGTAACCCGTATTCAAGTTAGGGGCTTATTGGTCATCTAATTAAAAAAAGGAATAGAGCATTATATTATAAAAGAAGGGTAAAGGGAATTGGGAAGGGGAAAGTGTCGCACTTAAGCTTCTCTAGAAAACAGAAGACAAATAAAAGCCTTAAGTTAAAGAAAGAGTAGAATTGAAGAAGTTACGGAGCTTTAAGCTTCACCACCGTGGGGAAAATTTTTAACAAGGAGGAAAAAGCTTTAAGCACTAAATCTTTGGTCAGGAAAGCTTTGATCAATAACGTTTCGTGAAGTTTTATAATTGCTCTCTGTGAAACTACTACACAGCCTAGAGAAAAGGTAATTTCTTTGGAATTTTATTGGAATATTGTCTGTATTATACAAGTTATTGAGTACAAAAGATAGGTACTAATTTATAAGGAATATTATGGACAGAAAAGCTATTTCAATTTTAGTTTATGCACACGATTAAGAAAATTGAACAGTAAAGGGAATAAACCATATAAATACCTTTTTACTTAAAAGATTTTGGACTAATTTAAATTACTCATAGCATGGGTAAATATAATTCGGCGAATTGATGATAAAATATAAAATTCGGAGGATTGAGGTATTCTAAAATAGCTATGAATTAGCTTTAAAAAAAATTAACATGAGATCAATATTATGTAATTATAGATTGATTGAAGGAATTTATACGAGTTGCTTAAGGTGAAGCAGTTGGTATTTCAGCACGAGTACTGTGAGTAGTAATCTTACCGCAATTTGTGTTTTCATAACTTGCATGATTTACACATGATTTTTAATATGAATATGATACCGATTATTTTGAGTTGCATGTGGGACAAGTCATTTACTCGATATAATACCAAAATAGTTATTTGAGATTATTACTGTTGTTTTAAATATTCTTGTTGTCACTTGATATGTTTTACCGTTACTTGAATTTACTGTTATCGAAATGAAATTACATGATTTGATAATGTAACAACCCGATCGGTCTTTTTGAGCACTAGCGCTCCGTTCAACAGTCAGAGGCCATGAACATCTTCATTTCAGGTATTATGACGTGTACGCGTGGTCAGAATTTAATTTCAAGAAGTCCATAGTTGATTTGGGAATAGAATTCTCAATTCGAAAGCTTAAAGTTGAAAGAATGAGCTAAGATTTGAATTTCAAGTAAACGACCTCGGAATCGGGATCTGAAGGTTCCAGCAGGTTCGTATGATGATTTTGGACTTGGGCGTATGCCCGGATTGGGTTTTGAATAACCCGGGAGCGTTTTGGCGCCTATTGTGGAAGTTAGCATTTTAGAAGAAAT
>MU693460.1:150526-176789 GCA_026770625.1 Nicotiana glauca
TAGTTCCTTTCTGTACTTTGATTATTTATTTCCTGTCCATTGTATTCCGGACAGAGGTTGTATTTTATTTCATTATCAGTAGTCGCTCATGCACTTGTGACACCGGGTTCTGGGATGGTTTTTGAAAAGTTGATTTAATTGTTATTGTTAATTTGAATTGAAGCAAAACCCTTTTATTTATGAAAATTGGAATGAAAAACCTTAGATTTTTAAAAGTATTAAAAGAGGAATTAATTGATGAGTTAGTTGGCTGGCCTGACAGAGGTGTCCGGCGCCACCACGACCCTTAGTGGATTTTGGGTCGTGACAGATAAGAACCGAAATATCCTATATTGTTGTAAAATATTTTCCTATGAATATATACGGATACAGAGACAAGTATAAATGGGAGTAGACTTTGAAGGATCCTGTAGCTGACGGCGGGTTCGTTAGACCTGGTGCACTTTGTATTTACCTATTACAGAGTACAGTTATAGCCCTCGCTAGTGGGAAGGTTGAACTAGCATACCGTTACCGATTTTCCTCGAGTAGGGACTACCGTTATATTTGATTTCTTGCAAAGAAGTCCACAGTTATACTGATTAGATGATCCATTCATTGAAACCTCCCAAAAATGTGAATATTGATATTATACAGTGGTTACCAAGCTTATTACTGAATTATTAATTGTACTATACTACAAGAAAAGCATGATGAGGCTGAAAATTTTTTATTGCTTCTGAAAGGGCATTTTTATGTTATTTTCTATTTGAGATACTAGCATGTTTTCTGACTTGTCCCCAAATAAAAACGGTTGTAGTTAAGTGTTATTATTCACTCAGCGAGTGACTCATTCCCGGCTAAATTTTTTTTACAGAGATAGCAGTTGACGCAAGCGAGGATTCCGTTAATTAGAGCACATAGGTTGATGATTCTTGGTGAGCCTCGAACTTGTTCGCGTGGGCGGAGATTTTTATCAATTTTTTTTTCTTTGAATTCTTAGAGTCGCTCCATAGTCATTCTTTTAGTGTTTTGAGTAGTCTTGTTATTATAGATGTATTTCTAGTAAGATTCATTCCTATCAAATTTGGAAATATAGTAGTATTTCTAGTTGTTAGAGGTGGACTGTTAAAGGTAGATATTTATTTTGGTTAATTGATAAAGTCCTTGTCATTTGAATTGCTATTAGGATGTTTGGTTGCTGATTTGAGACGGAAACTTTTTTGGGATGGTCCAAAAATAGGAAAAACTCTGTCCGATTTTCTGTAAAATTTTCAATGAGGCTTACGTAGGAGCACTAGATCCTGAGCGCCAGCCACGGTCCTAATTTGGGTCGTGACAGGTAACCGTGTTGCAGCCCATTAACAACCCGTTAACAGATAGCGGGTTATGCGGGTTTGGTGTCCCGTTAATTAGAACGTGTTCGTCCAAAACCCGCCTCCTACCAACCCGTCCCAACCGGTCCTATAGTGAACAGTAGCGAACTGAAACGGGCTAACCCGGATTGAAGCGGGCTAAAAACGGGTAAGCCTGGCCCAATTAAAAGGTATAATTTAGACACAAAATCAATATGCAGTCAAACACAAAATATGCGTCTAATTTACATTCTAAAGTAACGAATAAGACAAGGACACGTGGATTTAACTTAAACAAATTACAATAAAATAAAAAAAGAGCCAGCCCCCCCCCCTCCTTCCCCCCACTTTTACCATTGACTTTGCAGCCTCGCCGGAGGAACTCACCTACCTCTACGATTCCATCTTCGAGACCTTGGATTGTGACCCAAACGAGACTATTGACGAAAGGCATTTGGGAATGAGGAAAACTTTGCAAGCCTTTGGATTCTCTGTTCCATATCTGCCTTATAGCGTGTTTGGCCAAGCTTATTTTTGGCCAAAAGTGCGGTTTTTGGCCAAAAGCACTTTTGGCCAAAAATTGAGGTGTTTGGCCAAGCTTCTGGAAGGAAAAAAAGTGCTTTTGAGGTGAAGCAGAAGCAGTTTTGGAGAAGCAGAAAAATTAGCTTCTCTCCAAAAGCACTTTTTGAGAAGCATTTTTGAGAAAAATATACTTAGAAGCAGTTTTTTAAAGCTTGGCCAAACACTAATTGCTGCTCAGAAGTGCTTTTCAAACTAATTAGCCAAACACAAACTGTTTCTCACCAAAAGTACTTTTGAAAAAAGCACTTTTGAAAAAAAGCGTTTCTCAAAATAAGCTGATTTTTGCAGCTTGGCCAGACGGGCTATTAGTCACTTTTGGATTATCATAAGCATCGTCATCCATTGATTTAAAAGCAGCTCTTTTAAAGACTCCATGGCTTTCAAATACTCATCAAATGAAGGCTTGAATTCAAGCTTTCTTTATCAACTATACCATTACTAAGCTACAAGAGACTATGCCAACACCCAAAATTCTCTTCTGCTTCTTCGCCCTTTTGTTTCCCAAAAAGGTGTCTCAAAAAGTGAAAATCTTGATGAAAAACAAGGGCAACGGAGGTAATTTGAACCAAAAATTCCACTGAAATCAGCACAAGAAGAAGAAGTTGAGAACTTTATGGTGGTGGCTAGATTTAAAGGTGTTGGTAGTAGTATACCTAGATCCGAAGGAGTATATGGTAATAATCGTGTGAACAATACCGAAAAATTAAAAGAGAAGTTCACCAGAAAATTTGCCGGCAGAAGCTATTTGTTTTCCGACAAGAAATATGTTGTTATAAATAGAATTGTATTTATGATGAATGTCTATAATTAGAGAGATTCTAGGGTTCATTGCTTGATGGCTAAGTCACCTTCTCCCTATAAATAGAAGGTTCTATTCCATTGTAATTCATCCCAAATCAATAAGAATTCTCTCTCTACTTTTCTCTGTAATATTCTTCTTCTTTTATTGTTTCATAACACGTTATCAACACGAGACTCTAACCAATTGAATAGAAACTTTGGGATTGAGCATAATGATTGTCAATTATTCCATGAACTTACTTCATGATTAAATTTTGGATTTAAGGTAAGTGTTTTACCGTGTTTTTCTCTTTTATTCTATAACTTAATTTTAAATACAAACAAAGACAATAAAATTTGATTATAACTCTAATGGAGTTAGTAAGAAATTATAACCACTCGAAGTGGCAAAATTTCTATGTCTTGCCATGATCAAATAAATATATGATTATGAGCACAAGAAGTGCATACCCATCCCATTGAATTTGCTTCATTCTCACTCCCTTAAGAGAATGTGATAACAGTATGTGATAAGTCTGAAAGAAGACAAAATTATTACCGTGAAGGTATCAATGGATGTGGACATGGTATTAGATGAAATTATAATCGTCATCATTGTGATAATGAAAATAATAAGAATTCTCAAAATAATTCTTCACTCTGTGAAAATAATATTTGTCATCGATTTGACATGATATTTTATAAAGCACATATAGATGATTATGGTCCATTCATGATGTGAAAATATCTGATTTATGAATACATATTCATTCTTGGAAGAATATGAATATGCTAGTGGTAGTAAATATACCACACTCACCTCTAAAAGAGATTTGAAATGATATAAGAAAACAATGTCATTATTATGGCATGAATGGTCATTGGTCACGTACCTATTGTACACCAAAATATTTTGATAATGTGATTATTAAAGAATAACAGCAATGCAAGAAACAGATCTTGTATATAATTTTGACCATGACTATAATGGTATAACTTTCTCTTTAAAAGAGATATTCACCATATGATGTTGATGAATATGTGGTAGTACAAAATTAATTGAGAGCTCTGGAAGAGCCAATTATTATTGTTTGGAGGAATAAAATTGATTATCAATAAGATATTGTGTTGTAGTAAGTCTCAAAGAAACTTATTCAGTTTTCAAAGTATACGCGAAAGCGGTTGATTATATTGAGACTATAAATAAAGGAAAGATTTAATATCTTCTATTACTACAACTTGTAGCAGGATAATATATATGTTAAAAGCTACCCGCTTTATTCTTCAATTGTACTACATAAATAAAAGAATACTACAATGAAGTGGATATTTATTAATATAAAAACCCATATCATAATAAACTTGGAGTTTAGTGATAATTACACACATCATGGTGTAAATCTGAAGTTTATCAATATTGATAATCTATTCAGTTGGCATAATTGATTTAGTCATATTAATTTAAGCATGATGTGCAAAAATAAACGAGAATTCGCATGAGTAAATATTAAAGAACTAAAAAGTTCTTTACGAATTCTCTTATAATGCTTGTTCTCATTAATTAATCGACCAACTAAAATTGGGATTGAATCCCACGAATGCTGAAAATATCAAAGGTGAATATGAGCCCATTCACCCGCCATGTATACCACATAAGATGAATCTATGAGATGGTTACATGTGTAATTATTATTAACCCGCAACCGGGCCGGTGTGTGCAATGTAACTTGCTCAATAATTTAATTTTGAGCATAATTTCCAGATTTTCTATTCAAGATAGTTTATCTTGATAAGTTGGTTTACATCACAGTTGGTTTAGCAAAATAATTTATTGAGTGCCTCCACTTAATAGCTAAACGACTATTACTTATGAGAACGAAGTTATCTATATCAATTTGATATAGGTTACATATGAAAGTATATTACATTCTTCCCTCACAAGTGGTTTCACAGTCAGGAACCAAATAATTCCATCTCATTATTATTGATGTGCGGTGTATATTTTGATTAACACCATAACACACAAAGATAAGTTCTCAAAGTTGAGGAAACAAGTTAGTTTTTCTAACATGAGGGCAGACAAGATACAACAGTTGAGAAAAGTTATATGGAATAAATTATCATTTATACATCTAGATCCCCGAATAAAATAATATGAACTTGAAGTTCATAAAAGGATAATTTATGCGCAATTTATTGCAAGGCATGCTAGACCGATTTGCTTACTCAAAGAAAGTAATTATATTCTCATTGCAAATGCTCCTATTAAAATAAGTCCCAGAAGAACAAAGTCTATAGTACGCTTAAAGCATATAGATAAATCGGTTTCAAATAAACTTTTTGATAAAGAAGATGAGAAAATGATCAAAATGATCATAATAAAGAAGGCAAGTGATCTAGAAGATCACATGACATAACACTTCATAAAATCTCAAGAGAGATTCTGGTACCTGAAAAATGAATGAAGAGATCTCTATGTTAAGTCTTTATGAAAAAATATTGAAACTGATATAAATGTTTGTCGACAACATATATGATATATATATATATATATATATATATATATATATATATATATATATATATATATATATATATATATGAGGATCTTAAGTCTGAAGAAACTATTCGAATAGAATTGGTTTCATATGAAAGACATGTAGTTCAAACACTTGAAAGTATAAAGTCAATGGTATGTGCAATTAGTTTTCGATATCTTATATGTCTAGCATGACATGAAAATTTTATATGCGTCTAAAGTCTATTATATGGCTTATATGACTTAAAAATCCTTGAAGGATTTAAATTGCTTAAAGAATATAGAATTCATGGTCATGAAATACTATATTCTAAATGCAATTTGTGCACATATGTATCTTGCTATAACTGTATGCATGATAATATGATAGCAAGAGTTCTCACCCCTATGTGAAGATATTGAAATGATGATTACAACAAGATCATATGAAGACAATACACCTATCAGGGATGATGATTTCAAGATGAAACAAATTCGTTGAAATTAATATGGCTGATATTATTTATCATATATCCACCAACGATCTTTTGAAGATGGTGCACAAGATTGGAATGTAAATGCTTAAGGATGTGAATTGATGCTCTCATCAGGGGGAGTTAATACGCGTTGTACTCTTTTTTCGTTATAAGGTTTTGTTCCACTGGGTTTTCCTTGCAAGGTTTTTAACAAGGCAACCAAAAGGCGTACCGTTAGATATGCGTACTCTTTTTTCTTCTCTAGAATTTTTTTCCCACTGAGTTTTATTTTGGTTAAGGTTTTAACGAGGCACATTATCTGTTGAATAAATATTCAAGGGAGAGTATTATAAATAGAATTGTATTTATGGTGAATGTCTATATTTAGAGAGATTCCAGGGTTCATTGCTTGGTGGCTAAGTCACCTTCTCCCTATAAATAGAGGATTCTATTCCATTGTAATTCATCCCAAATCAATAGAAATTTTCTCTCTACTTTTCTCTGTAATACTCTTCTTCTTTTATTTTTTCGTAACATATGTAGAGTTTTTATTTTATTTTATTTATGATTTCACGCGCTTGAAAAATATGAGAAACACTTTGTCTTGTCATGTCAGCATATTATATCTAAATGATACAATAAAAACTTATTTAAAATGTTTAAACGAAACAGACTTAAAATAATATATAAGTAATAAGTGTGGACAACTTTAAAAGTATGTCGATGTCGATGTATTACGCCTCCAATTTATAGGTGATATGGTATTTCACTAATTTCAGAACCACCTAAAAATATTGATTTAACGAAATTTTTTATTTCATGCAAACGATGAATAAATCGTCTTTATCTGGAATTTTATACTTGGATGAAAATTTTTCATATCTATATAATACTACTATTAGGTATTATATGTCGCTTTTTCATTTATGAGAAAAACGTATAGAATCTCTGTACTAATTAAAGGTCATTTTTACATTCTGAAAATATATCCAATGAATAGCTACTTTTTCATCGTTGATTTAAGATCAAGGGAATCTACTGTTCTATTCAATTACAAATATGTTTCGCTGAAAATTATCGAATACTTTCCGAGCAAATTAATCGAAATAATTCAAGGGGTAAATCATAGCTAATTATAATTAATCACTGAATCAGGAGACAAATTTGAGATATATGAGTAATCAATTGGAGAATGACATGAACGGAGTTTTATTCCTCATAGTGGCTTGACCTGCCTCTCTTTGAAGAGGTTCAGAATCTTACAGTGATCTTGTTTATCGCCCCATCTATGGAGCATATCTTCTCATTTCGATATATTCAGAGTTGTGTAGAAGAAGAAGCCCCCCTTTGGAGGTTCTCTCTCTTGGTATTTATAGCTTTAAGCTTTGTGAGCTGGTCGTGAGTTGGCGTCGTTTTTAGTTGTGGAGACGTCCTCTTGTTGCGAAAGGGTCGTGACCCCCTTGTTCATCTTAAGGACAGTTGCCATGAGTCAAAAGTCAGTAGCGTTGACCATTTACTATAAATTAGTTATGATGGGATTGACCGTTTGGCCATCGCCTGGTCGAATTTCTACCAATACAGTTAGTCCCTCCGTTCGTCGAGGTCGTGCCCGGGTCGACTTCGACGGACGGATAGAGTGACGTGATCGGGAGGAGCTGGACTCACCTTTCGTTTATTAATGGTGTTAAGAACTCCAAGTTGAAGTTTCAGAACTGAACCGTCGGTCGGTGGGGGGGCGCCACTCCGCGCGGTCGTTCGTAATGGCACACATTTTCATGAAACCGAATCGCTTCGTGCTCGGTCATGTATTAATGGTGATTATTGGGCTCCGTGCAGGCGGAGTTTGTTATTTATAACTAGAGAGGATGTGTCATTTTGCTCTTTACACATTCATTGTTCTTCTAAGAGGATTCTCGAGAAGCCTTTTCTTCTGTTAAATCACATTTTCCCTATTCTTTCGATCGTTATCATCATTGATTTCTTCGTTTCTCTCGTTAAAGTTCTTCTTTCTCTCGCTCGTGAATCAATTATGGCAGGAACTTCTTCTCGTGGCAATCGTCCGGCTAATTCTCCAATGATTGAAAGTCCCGCTCAGGCAAATGAAGAATTAGAGTTGGTGGAAGGCGAAGAAGTTCCTTCGGTCGATGAAGTTCTGCCTCGTCCAAGGAATCAGGTGATGGATTTTAGTGCACCGGACGGTGTGGAACAGTGGGGCATTGCTTCTCTAATGGGGATAGCCCAGATGCGGGAGCAGTAGGGTATTCCATGTTATGTCGAGATTGCGCTTGCGAAGACTGAGGACAGGGTGCAGATCGACCCTCGAGGGTATTGCTCGTTCTATGCTTATCCCTTCTATGTGGGGTATACACTCCCGCTCTCGATGCTGGTAGTTGACTTCTACTGCTATTACGAGGTGTGCCCGGCCCAACTTTCTCCTTACCTCTATAAACTGTTTCTCATGTTTATCAAGTACGCGGAGCTAGCCGGTAGGGAGGTCACTCTGGGGCATGTGCTCAGTCTCTTTGCTCCTCAAAAGATCTGCGGCACCATGGTCCATGCACGCCCACGAGGATCTAGGGGCTTGATGGTTGGGATGGGCGACGAGGTCAATTGTCGTTTCTTTGAAAACGTTTTCTATATCCAGATTGAACACCTGGTGGCGGACCCGAACGGGTTCGCGGAAGTTTGAAACTTTGCACGTGAGACCTCGTTCCTGACTGGGCAACCGCCCTGTTTTGACCTTCTTTACGCTTTATGTTTATGGTTATTGATTTACCTTAATATTTTTAGCTGAAAAGTTGCCGCCGCCTCCTTTGGAGGGAATCCGGGACTGGGTCGAGGTTGTGCTTCCTCTTATTGTGGGGATTCGCACCTGGGCGACTTTTGACATGGTCGCACGCCTGTGACAGGTGGAATATCGACCCTTTCTCTTTGTTCATTGTGCCTAGGGCGAACACGCCGTGTTAAAGCTCCTCAATTGGCTTTCCATTGGCCGGGTACAATTGCCATGCTAGCTGCTACGCCCGTGTCTCGCCCAGTACCGAGGGCAGCGTCAGTTGAATCGTCAGCGGCCGCATCCCCAAGACGGTCTACGCTACAAGATGAGAGGTCGTCCGGGCTCGTCCGTCCTCGGACGGGCTCGCCTTCACATGGGGAGGAGGAAAGGCCCTCGCAGAGGCGGCGAGTGGCATTTGTGGCAGCTCCTCTATCGGTGATCAACTTGGATTCTTTTTCGATGAATTCAGAGAGTGGTGCAGCTGTGGCGCTTGCTGTCGAGGGGGGAAGTTGGTTGGAGTTGCCCCAGTTAGCTCTAGCCAAGGGAATGTTGTTGCCTTGACGACCTCGCCAGAAGTTCCTGTTGTCGAGGCGGATGGTCTATCCTTATAGTCCGCCGTCGAGATCTCTGATGTACCATTGTTGGCCACGGCGGGTTGTTCTACGCCATCGGTGCCGGAGAGGGGGAAGGACGTGGCGGAGGATGAGTATGAGTCCGAGTCCGATTTGGACCCCGACGACGTCCGTATGTTCGAGGAGGGCATTACCAATTCTACGGTGCGCGCAGGGGGGCCGGCCCGTTTTATTGAGGTTCCATCGGATTTGAACTTACTAACTGAAGGAAATAGCTTAGTGTCGTAGTTTGAGTTGTTGTGTTTAGAGGCCGAGAACGCGTCTTTGAGGAGCGTTTCGGATATTGAAGTGATGGATGAAGTGGCTGTGATGGGCCTGAGGGTACGTAGTACATTCCTAGTTCTTTCACCCTTTTTTAAGCTTTTGCCTCAATTTTACCTTCTCTTTGTTTTGCAGACTTACTTGTTGGAGCTGGAGAACATCCGCAGAGCTAATGTTCGCTCGAGGATCTTCCTGCAGATGCTGGGAAAATATTGTCGTTATCGTGATCGGTGTCGAGGGCTGCACGAGCGTTTGAGGAATGATCCTTGCAATCGGGCTTTGGGCTAGGAGTTGGCGCGGCGGGACCAGCAGTAGTTGCAGGCACTTGGCAGTAAAAGTGCTCTTGAAGAAAAGATCCGTCGGAAGGATGAGGAGCTTGAGGTGGGAAAGGGAATCGCAGCTGAGTGTGTGCACCTGCAGGGTAAGTTGAGGGAGATGGAACTGGAGGCGGAGCAGAACCGGGTCAAAGCAGCGGAGGCGGCTGCGGCTGCGGCTGCGGCTGCGGAATGGAGTGGGAAATTGGCGGCGATAGAAGGCGAGGTTGCTGCCTTAAAATTCCTGGAAAGGGGTGCCTCGTCGAGGGCTGGGGCATTGGAGGCATCAATTCGCGTGCACGAGTCCCGGCTTGATTCGGAGAGGGAGATGGCAGCCCTTAGAGAGGCGGGGCTCGAGGAACGGATTGGTGTTCTTGAGCAGGAGGCCCAAGTTATGTCGGACCGGATTGCGGACTTGGAGGAAGAGAACCGGCGACTGCAGAACCAAGTAGGTCTGTCACATACTGCTGTTTCCCACCAGGCTCACGAACTTTGGGTCTACGTCGAAGCTCAACGCGACATTTAAAAGAACTTGTGGGAGGCGGGTATTGTGACCAAAGTCGCCTTCGAGATGGCACGCCAGAAGGCTCATGCCGACTGTGGTTATGATGTGGCGACACCCGAGGCTGACGATGGCGCGAGTGGCGACGATGGTGGCACCGAGTAAGAAAAAAGATTTGTTATTATTTTTTCCTTTTATTCCGTTCGTCGGTTGGCGCTCGGTTGTTTCTTGTTCTTTTCTTTATTTTTCTTTCTTATGTTGACCGGCCGGGGCTGGGTGTTAGTGGGGAGGACCCGCGCTCTTAATTTTGTAGATAAATGTACTCTCTTTTCCATCGTTTGTCTCGTGCTTTACTTTGTGCCTTCCATTTCTCCCTTTTCTTTTTGAACGTGTTTGAAGAGACGACTCGCCCTTGAATTCGACCGAGTTCGATGTGTCAGTTTTGGACTGATAATGATTTTTGCTCTTTGACTCGATATGAGCGGGGAGGGACGATCATCTTGTAGTGACGGCGCTTAGCTTCTCTTCGCCCTAGCCCCAGTCTAGTTGAGGTTGCATCTAATAAATTTTGAGGGCGAAGGAATTTAGCCTGAGTCCCAGTTCGACTGAGATTGCACCAAATAAATTCGATGGCGAAGGCACTTAGCCTGAGTCCCGGTTCGACTGAGGTCGAACCTAATAAATTTTGAGGGCGAAGGCACTTATCCTGAGTCCCAGTTCGACTAAGATCGAACCTAATAAATTTGATGGCGAAGGCACTTAGCCTGAGTCCCGGTTCGACTGAGGTTGAACCTAATAAATTTTGAGGGTGAAGGCGCTTAGCCTGAGTCCCAGTTCGACTGGGATCGAACCTAATAAATTTGATGGCTAAGGCACTTAGCCTGAGTCCCGGTTCGACTGAGGTCGAACCTAATAAATTTAGAGGGCGAAGGCACTTAGCCTGAGTCCCGGTTCAACTGAGGTCGAACCTAATAAATTTGATGGCGAAGGCACTTAGCCTGATTCCTAGTTCGACTGAGGTCGAACCTGATATATTTTGAGGGCGAAGGCACTTAGCCTGAGTCCCGGTTCGATTGAGGTCGAACCTAACAAATTTTGAGGGCGAAGACACTTAGCCTGAGTCCCTGTTCGACTGAGGTCGAACCTAATAAATTTGATGGCGAAGGCACTTAGCCTGATTCCTAGTTCAACTGAGGTCGAACCTGATAAATTTTGAGGGCGAAGGCACTTAGCCTGAGTCCCGGTTCGATTAAGGTCGAACCTAATAAATTTGATGGCGAAGGCACTTAGCCTGAGTCCCGGTTCGGCTAAGGTCGAACCTAATAAATTTTAAGGGCGAAGGCACTTAGTCTGAGTCCAGTTCGACTGAGATCGAACCTAATAAATTTGATGGCGAAGGCACTTAGCCTGAGTCCCGGTTTGACTAAGGTCGAACCTAATAAATTTTGAAGGTGAAGGCACTTAGCCTGAGTTCCGGTTCGACTGAGGTCGAACCTAACATATTTGATGGTGAAGGCACTTAGCCTAATTCCTAGTTCAACTGAGGTCGAACCTGATAAATTTCGAGGGCGAAGGCACTTAGCCAGAATCCCGGTTCGACTGAGGTCGAACCTAATAAATTTGATGGCGAAGCCACTTAGCCTGAGTCCCGGTTCGACTGAGGTCGAACCTAATAAATTTTGAGGGCGAAGGCGCTTAGCCTGAGTCCCGGTTCGACTGAGGTCGAACCTAATAAATTTTGATAACGAAGGCGCTTAGCCTGAGTCCCGGTTATACCGAGGTCGAACCTAATAAATTTTGAGGGCGAAGGTGCTTAGCCTGAGTCCCGGTTCGACTGAGGTCGAACCTAATATATTTTGAGGGCGAAGGCGCTTAGCCTGAGTCCCGGTTCGACTGAGGTCGAACCTAATAAATTTTGAGGGCGAAGGCGCTTAGCCTGATTCCTAGTTCAACTAAGATCGAACCTAATAAATTTGATGGCGAAGGCATTTAGCTTGAGTCCCGGTTGGATTAAGGTCGAACCTAATAAATTTTGAGGGCAAAGGCGCTTAGCTTGAGTCCCGGTTCGACTGAGGTCTAACCTAATAAATTTTGATGGCGAAGGCACTTAGCCTGAGTCCCGGTACGACTGAGGTCGAACCTAATAAATTTTGAGGGCGAAGGCGCTTAGCCTGAGTCCCGGTTTGACTGAGGTCGAACCTAATAAATTTTGATGGCGAAGGCATTTAGCCTGAGTCCCGGTTCGACTGAGGTCGAACCTAATAAATTTTGAGGGCAAAGGCACTTAGCCTGATTCCTAGTTCGACTGAGATCGGGCCTAATAAATTTGATGGCGAAGGCACTTAGCCTGATTCCTAGTTCGACTGAGGTCGAACCTGATATTAATTTGATGGCGAAGTAGCCTGAGTCCCGGTTCGACTGAGGTAGAACCTGATAAATTTTGATGGCGAAAGCACTTAGCTTGAGTCCCGGTTCAACTGAGGTCGAGCCTAATTAATTTGATGGTGAAGGCACTTAGCCTGATTCCTATTTCGACTGAGGTCAAACCTAATAAATTTGATGGCGAAGGCACTTAGCCTGATTCCTAATTCAACTGAGGTTGAACCTGATAAATTTTGATGGCGAAGGCACTTAGCCTGAGTCCCGGTTCGACTGAGGTCGAACCTAATAAATTTGATGGCGAAGGCACTTAGCCTGATTCCTAGTTCGACTAAGGTCGAACCTGATAAATTTGATGGCGAAGGCACTTAGCCTGATTCCTAGTTCGACTAAGGTCGAACCTGATAAATTTGATGGCGAAGGCACTTAGCCTGATTCCTAGTTCGACTAAGGTCGAACCTGATAAATTTGATGGCGAAGGCACTTAGCCTGATTCCTAGTTCGACTAAGGTCGAACCTGATAAATTTGATGGCGAAGGCACTTAGCCTGAGTCTCGGTTCAACTGAAGTTGAACCTAATAAATTTTGAGGGCGAAGGCGCTTAGCCTGAGTCCTAGTTCGACTGAGATCGAACCTGCTTTTATTGCGTTATTTCGTGCGATTTTCGATTTCCTGGCTTGAAATATCCCTGTGCCGGTTTCTGGCCTGACACCGCGTTAGGGGTGAGGGAAATGCTTCACACTTCTGTCCTGAGGAAGAAGAGGGGGTTCTTCTTCTTGTCTGGTTATTTTCGGACCTTAGTTTCCTTTGATGCATTCGAGTATTATGTGCTCGATGTGCTTCCTTTGGTCTGTTTGAGTTGGATTGCTTTCTCTTTTTTTTTTTTGACGTTCCTTTGGCTTCGATTCCTGGAAGAAACTATGTGATTTCGCTAGGAAATCCCCAGAGACAGCGCCAAATTATTTCGCTGAAAATTATCGAATACTTTCCGAGCAAATCAATCGAAATAATTCAAGGGGTAAATCATAGCTAATCGTAATTAATCACTGAATCAGGAGACAAATTTGAGATATATGAGTAATCAATTGGGGAATGATATGAACGAGGTTTTATTCATCATAGTGTCTTGACCTGCCTCTCCTCAAAGAGGTTCAGGATCTTACAGTGATTTTGTTTATCGCCCCATCTATGGAGCATATCTTCCTATTTCTATATATTCAGAGTTGTGTAGAAGAAGAAGCCTCCCTTTGGAGGTTCTCTCTCTTGGTATTTATAGCTTCAAGCTTTGTGAGCTGGTCGCGAATTGACGTCGTTTTTGATTGCGGAGACGTCCTCTTGTTGCGAAAGGGCCGTGACCCCCTTGTTCATCTTAAGGACAGCTGTCGTGAGTCAAAAGTCAATAACATTGACCATTTACTATAAATTAGCTACGATGGGGTTGACCCTTTGGCCATCGCCTGATCGAATTTCTACCAATACAAAATAGGGTATTGTTTCTCAAATCTAAAAGATTAAGAAAGTTAAATGAAATTTACTCTAAAAGGAGAGCTTTTCTTAATTTCCCTTTTCTTAAGATAAGAAGAAAGGAGATAACAAACCCGTCAAAGATTAAACTTTCGTTTTTGACAGCTAGTAGATAGTACACATGTATGCTCTTATATATGACAAAATAAAGTATTAGAATTCACTGCTTTTTTTAAATCGTTTGATCCTCGGAGTCACAAATTAAAAATGATAATAAGAAGTTCATTATTTAACTTTGAACATGCGATAAATAATTATTTATAAAAATGTTATGTACAACTAGGTTTTTCATGTTGTATAGTAACATTGCAATAAGAGAGTGATTTTATTTTGTGTCTTACGCAATTGACATTAGTTATGTGACGCCTTTTTTTATGACATATATTTATAGATCCGTGTCTTACACATCTGGGTTCATAAAATTCTGGAACCTACATAGTTGTAAGACAAAAAAAAATCTCATACAATTATTGTTAGTTGCGTGAGACACAAAATAATTTTTTTTTTGAACAGTTTAACATCCACTTTGTTCTTTTCACTTAAATCCCAAAAAGAAGGAAAAGGACTAACTAGCAAAGAGACCACAAATACAAAAAGTCACATGGTGGGGGCTCAAACCAAAAGGGACTTTTGAGTAGAAATCACCAAAAACCAAACCAGAAAAGCTGAACCCAAAAAAGCAACCTCAAAAACTCCCCCACTCACTGAAGACAACTTTCTCGGCAGTAATGGCGGCACATGAACAAGAACAAGAAAAACCCATTTCCCCTTTCACCTTAGGCCCCAGCAATAAACACTTGGAGAAGTTCTTGTCCTCCTATTTGGGTCTCAGTTTCACAATCTTTCTTGGTTTTTTACCCAAGAATGCAATTTCTTTGATTCCAAGGCTCCAGAACCGTAGCAAGGAGCTGACTTTTCAGCTCATTGAGACAGAAGAGCAGCTAAAGCAGTTACTTTCTCGTAGAAAAGAGGATTCAAAGGCAAATGCAAGAGTTGTGGAGATCTTTGCAAGTCATAGACATGCGTGGCAGCAAGAAGAGAAGAGGCTTTTGCAGCAGATTGATGAGTGTGCTGATGAGATTGAAAAGTTAAGAGGGAGAGTTGAGGAGTTTGAGAAAGTGGAAGGTGAGTTAAGGGATAATATTGAGGAGCTGAAAAGGGAGATCAGTGAAAGAGATGAAATGTTGAACTTTATGAGTAGAAGGGGTTGTTGTGAGATGGAAAATAGTACGAGTGGAGATGTTGGTGAGGGTGTTGAGGATTGCTATGCTGAAATGGGTTTGAGGTTTGGGAAAATTGGGATATCACAAGGGATGGATTTAGGGGTAGGGATGGAAGAGTGTTACTTGAGTAATGGGATTCCTAATTCTGAGCAAATGAGTGGTGTTTATGGACAGAGTAATGGCTTCAATTCAGAATACTTGAATTCTGCTTCTAAGTTTTGGGCTGAAAAAGCTACTCCTTGGCAGCAGGTATGATTCGTTCATTTGAGGATTTTTTTGTTCCTTATATTTGTTATTATTTGGGGTTATGGTGCTTTCATAAAACCAAAATAGGAACTTGGACTAAGTTTGTCTCCTTTATGTTTGTCTTATATTTGGTTTTCCATGGTGATACTTTGGGGGAAAAAGTGCTTTTATTTGACTAGGATGGTACTAAAAGGATGAGATTAGATTACCACCTAGTATGCTTTTTGTTTTTGTATAAGATATGTGATGAACAAAATGATCCAGAGGTATGTTGGGATAAAGAAAATTGAGTTAAAGAAATTAAATAAGAATGTGGCTCAAGTATTGACCGATGTTGCAGTAGTAAGTAAAGAGTTCTTGGTGAAGTTCTATACCTGAAAATTTCAGAGGAACATTCCGTTGTTCATAGTTTAATCTTTTATGATAAAAGCTGAAATGAAAGTTGATGCAGGAGAGTAGTTCAGCGGCAGCAAATTCAAATTGAATTATATGATGATTACATTCTGAGATGCTTATTAATGAAATCTGTAGTTTAGTGTACTCAGTTACCTCTCCTACTTGTCTTGTGCTTTGTCTTTTTTGTTGAGACTCCTGTCATTGTTATCCATAATTTTGAATGGCTTTATCTTCTTGGTGTCTACTGAACTTCAAACTTCCCGGGATATGGTTCTGTTTTACTAAAGATGAAACTCACCTTAACTGTTTATTTTTTTCACCATATACTGGTGTTTTGGACCACTGCTTGAAAACTAGGTCATTGTTTCCTACTTTTCTTCTTTCACCTTTTTTTGTCTTATTAGGGGTCGTTTGGTATGAGGTATAAGAAGGTATAAGGGTGGTGTAAAAATTTAATACCACCTTAATAAATTGTTTGGTTAGTAAACTAAGTATAAGTTATCCCGGTGTTAATTTTAACACTGGGATAACTTATACCTTATAAAAGGGGGGGTAATTAACACCGGTATAATTTATATCTTCTTCTTAGAAATTATACAATTGTCCTTCTTAATACAACATATCAAACAATGAATAAACAACAATCCCAGTATAACTTATCCCAGTATAACTTATCCCAATATAACTTATACCGGCATAACTTATACCGGTATAAATCATATTCCAACCAAACGACCCCTTAGAGTTTTGCAATTCTGGCTTCAAGAATGGTCCCTCTTTGTTAAGTATTTCGATGAGGCTGTTATATAGGAAGCTCAAAATAATGTATCCAGATTAGCTCCAAAAACTATCTTGTTGGCATAGAACACCGAACTCCCACCAAGTAATGACATCCAATTATATATCCCCTTTGGTTGGAAGTTCAACAGTAATCTGGTTAAAATGGATCCTTATATCAGCGAAGGATGGGCTGTTATCAGTCAATATCTAGTTGATCTGTTATATATCTGTTTAAGATTCATCAACCTCAATGGAAAGATGTCCTTTCCTTTTCTTGTTGCTAGCTGTAATCTTGTCCTCGTCTCTCTCTGGACTTTATCTCTCTAACAGTCTAACTTCAACGTCATCTTTTGTAATGTAATAGTGTATGTTATTGATTTAAACTAGTTCCTCAAATGAAACTTTAACTCTGCAGGGCTGCCATTCATAACTAATTACTGAAACATTTTTACCTATACTAGGTGAATACGCCAAGTCTGGACTAGGTAGAGATCACACAGTCTATTTGTGCCTGCCATTTCTTCCTTTCCTGAGAATGAAACCCTTTTATAGATCTAGATTTTCTTAACCGTGGTATTGGCGAGCTTTTCATTTATTTGGTTCCCGAGGAAAATTGAAGCATTTTGCTCTCTTAGTAGATAACCAGCTTGGTACTTAGGTGGAAATTATCATTCGGTCTTAATAAAATGTGTTTTCTTAATGCAGGATATGCAGTATGATTCTGCCGATTCACTTCACCATTTAAAGCATTTTGTAGCAAGGTAAACATTCTGTGTTTAGAGACATATGGTTAGACGTTTGCATTTTGAGGTGTAGGAACTAACAAGGGTGATCACTTTTTGCTTTCTTAGAAGGGAGGCCCCTTGGAAGATAGATGGTGAATCAACAGGAGTCTCCTCCAAATTAAAGTTACTTGAGCAGGAGCTACTGAATTTGGAAAGGATTGGGAAGACAGATCTATCTAAGGTACCATCATCAACGCGAAAACAGGTCAAGAGATACCAAGCTCTTGCTGGCAAGATCGATGATCTATGCAGAAGAATGGTAATTATTGCAAGCTTATTGCTGAAAATTTTAGTACATCGATTTGAAAGCTTATTGCATGCATGCTTAGGTTTCTCTAAGATTGGACAATATGGTGTTTCTTTCTTGCAAAGAAATCGAGATCAAGAAATACGTATAACGCTTCTTTTTTTGGTGAAATGGATTACCTCATGCATCTATAAGATTTTTCTATTGGACTTGTTGAAAGAATGGAATAAACAAGTCTTGATTACATGTGCATATTTAGATGTCGGTTTATACTCTTAGCTCACACAACACTAGGCCTTACATAAGCATACTGCTGATAATGATAATCCTCATAACAGCAGGCCAGCGATCCTAGTGAACCCAATCTGAGTCCTGAGTTTCGGACCCAAAGACAGACAGAATTTTTGCTTGAAGCATTTCGACTTCAGCAGCGTGCATCTGAAACTGGTCAGAAGCTATTGGTGCTACAAACGGACAGCGGAAAGAGTTATTATGGGGATGAATTTGAAGGTCAAGCCCAACTAGCTACGAAGCGATCCTTTGACTCCATCCGTAACAACTTAAAAGAAATCCAACGGAATTTAGAGATATGGCTGGCAAGAATTATTGGGGATCTTGAGGGAATCCTTTCCCGCGATGGTGCTGCTCGTGTAAGGGATTATTATATATCTAGATATCCTTTTGTTCAATAGTTCATGTGTTGACAGTTTAAGTGAAATGATGATTAAAAAATATAGTGATGAATTTGTCATCCATCCTATTGAAATGGTGTATAGCTCCTTTCTGTTAACAAGAAATATCAAGAATGGTCAGACTCCTTTCCAACTGGATGCTAACTAGTAAAGAGTATGGCATGAAGATTTTTGACAGAATTATTGGTGGATGTCACTATTCCTGATGTGGATGCTTATTATTTAGGCAAAATACATAAGTTACCCTCGACTATGGTCCAAATTCCTGGATAGTCCAAATTTCTGGTATACATTTTTTGCCGACAAAAATTACTTTACACACTCGATCTTTTCAAAGTGTGTCTAATGCACACTATTTTATTTTAAACCAAATTTTCAGAATGTGTAATATCACGCACCAATAAAGTCGTGACACGCGTAATTTTATTTTAACAAAAAATAAATCACTTAAAATTACAACTATATCCCTTAGCCATCTTAAAATATAGCTTCCCCATCTAAATCCTCATGGATGTCGTCTTCCTCCTCTTCTTACCATCAACCATACCCTTTCTCCATCCGCTCACTTAAAGACAAAGCTACCACTAACTAACAAAAATCACAAATTTGTTAGAATAAAAATCTGTACTTAGATGGATGATGATTATAAATCGGAATCTGCTCATGTTCTTCTAAAGGCAGAGGAGTAACCAACAATTGTGGTAATGGTGACTCTTCACGATCACTAGAAGGGATATGAGATTGTGACTATTAAGATTGAAGTATATGCCTTCTTAATTGGAACATGCTCACCAAAAAAAAAAAAATTAATCTTCTCTGCAAAAGCTTGAGACAAGATTTAGTGGTTGGGGGAAGCTATAAAAAACTTTAATTGCTGAATCTAATCATAGTTTCTCGGCAAAAGATCTGCAAAAAGCTAAAAACTAATGAACGAGAAGAGATATGAAAAATTGTGATGGGTCTATTTGATAAGAAGGAGATCGGATGGTGGAGAGAAGTGGATCTAAGTGTCAAGGAACAACCATGACAGATTTGGTGAATTTTTTATACCAGGAAGAAGATGATCCAATTAATGATTTTAAAAAACTAAAAAAAATTAACCGCTGATATAAAAAGTCTACTGTTCACGCGCTTTATTCGTTGGGCAAGCAAAACACGCACTGGCCACGTGGGCAAAATGGTGTGTATTAGGCACACTCCGGAAAGGTTGAGTGTGTAACGTAATTTTTTTCCGCAAAAAATAGGGATTTGGTCCATAGTTCAGGGGGTAAATATATTTTGGGGCATTTGCATCTTTACCCGCTTTTTGTGTCACGTTTTAACTTGTGCCCGCTTTGCAAAAAAGATTGCAAGCGTACCCGCTTTTTCGCATAACTTCAGCATACGGGGCTGAAGTAGTAAAGACAATCACGCAAAACTTCAGTATTCTAGCAGACGGGCCTGAAGTAGCAAGTGTGCTTAACCAAGCGTGCTGAAGTTTTTGTTTTGTAACTGGCGAACTTCAGCTCTAGAGCTAAAGTTTTTGTTTGTAACTGGCGAATCTAGAGCTGAAATTTTTCTCTGTAATTGGCGAACAAACACATATTTGAAATAGAGTAGTTACTAATATGAAGGTTCACTTATATTTCACTAATTTTTTTCCATTACATTAACTTCTTTGGAAGGTCAAATACCAGTTGAGAAAAATCATCAGTTTCAGTAATCAACTACGAACTACAAAAGTATTTGTTAAATTAGAAAAGCATTCTTATTTTACGTCACAGACATAGATGACAGGGCTATAATTTGCATAATTTTACTTGGAAAGAAAAGCTAAACTTTGGAAGAACTTCATCTTCTCTATCACTCAATTACTAAAAATACTTCCATTTGCAGATTTGATTACCAAAACTTCGTTGGTAAATCAAAGGTAAAACCATAAAACATTATATTAAAGATAAAACCTTTCAGTCTAATAGTTGTGATCAGGAATATGAGATTGGACTCCTAACAAAAGCAAGGAGCTTTAGTCACGGCCTTCAGAAAGAGGTTCGGGGCGGAGATAACTTTGAGGAGGAGGAGAAAGAGGCTGAAGTTGTTTAAAAAGTAGAAACAAGTTAAAAGTTTAAAAAAAATGGGTATAGGTTAAGAGCCCGTTTGGATTGGCTATTTTAAGTGCTTTTAAGCCAAAATAGCTTTTAAGTTATTTTGTAGTGTTTGGATAAAATAAAAAAGTGCTTTTAAGCACTTGCTTTTAAGCTAAAATGACAAAAACAAGCCAAAAGCTAGAATTCCTAATTTATGGCTTAAAAGCTATTTTGGCTTAAAAGCCACTTAAAATAAGCTCATCCAAACGGGCTCTAAATGGAGGCGACCAAATAGGGCGCCGCGTGCAATTTTTCATGTGTTTTGCCTATCATTTACGACTACTAGTTTTCTTGGTCCTGGTCTTTCTATTGAGGAGTCTGGAACCTAAACGTGGTTCTTTTTTAACTCAAAACATGTTTTTACATTTAAAAAAAAGTTACTTTTTTATATAAAGCGCAGTTACATACCGCGTTTTATCTTAACGGACTAAATGGACGTTAAGGTAAAATGCGGTACTGTACCGTATTTTGTATAAAAAAGTAACTTTTTTTTTAATACGTAAAAACGTGTTTTGAGTTAAAAAAACCACATTTAAGTTCCGGACTATTCTATTGAGGCTTTAAATACTTGTTCTAGCTTGAAAGGGATCCTAAGCAACTGGTTCTGAAATCTGACAAACATTAAATGGTTGTGGAAAGAGAAATAAATACAGTAGCTCAATTTTCTCTGAAATAACAACAACTAGTGGACTTATAAGTGAGTTCAATTCTTACACTGTTTTCCTTTTCTGATCTCCCAATGTAATAGTCTAAAAGACTACGAAGCAACAAGCTTTTAATAAAATCTTCAATTGGAAGATGTTTGCATTTTGGCAAGGCTAATTCTGTGGTACATGGTTTTATGTTCAAATAGGTTTTCAAAGTTGTCTTGACATCATACGAATGTTATACAACCAATAACAGATGGATTTTAAGATATTCGTACCGAAAATATACATACAACTATTCGTCGTCTGAGATTTAAAGAGTTGGGTTGGGAGCCGGTGGAAATGAGTTTAATGATTAAAGCATAGTAGCCTAAATGACTCCTATACTTGTGTCACTTTGTCATTCGGATCCCTGTATTCAATAAAGTTTTATCCAGACACCTGAACTCAATCAAAACATGTATTTAAACCCCTTCGGCATTAGGTGTTGGTCACTCGCCTGACGTGGACAAAATATTATGTCCACATTAGATAAATCAATGCCACATCATCAACTTAATACGCCTATGGAAAAAAGTAATTAAAAAAATCAGTAAAAAAACCTCTTCTTTCTGGAATATAAAGTTAAGAAAAGTGCATATGAAGAAGCGAATGAAGATTAAAGTTCCGAACTTGAAGAAATTATTAAGAAGAAAAACTAGGTTCATTGTTGCTGCTGAAGAGATTGAAGGTACGTGAGGTGCATTTTGGGGATCTCACTAAACCAAGCAGCCCCAAAATCAATTGCTGGCCAATCATCATTTTCTTCATTCGCATTTCGGCCTAGCACCATTAACATCACCCTTCAACTTTCATTTTTGCCTCCTTATTTAACCTCTTCTCATTAGAACGAAAGATGAAAATTCAGATACTACAGAACCTTTTCGGAATAATTTCCTTGCACCCAAAAGCCGGGAGAGGTGTTATATGGATACAATCGAGCGTTACTAAATCCTAAGAATTAACGTTGTGTATCTATGAATGTAGTATCTCAAAACGTCTTAGCAATTTCCACTTGCGATTTGATAATTTGTTAAATCTAGCGCCTCTATCCTTAGACATATGATTTTGCAGGTAATAATTGGACTCTTCTTCTTCTTCTTCAGCAATTGATTATTTGCGTCCTGTTTTTTTGCTTTGTTTTCAATTATATACCTATTGCTTAGACTTGCTAATTACTGGCCTTTAGTTACACAAACCGCTTTCTAGTTGGTGGTTCTTTATTTCATAAGGCCGGGGAGAAACGGGGTTACGATAGGAAAGAGGAGGGAAAAGAAGACGGGGAGAAACGAGGTGAAATAAGGTCGAAGGGTTGGGAAACGGGTAGAGATACTTGGTTGGGAAATTAATTTACTCTTTTTCTTTTTTATGATTATTCTTTATTATTTTTAATATTTTAAAATCCAAATAAATACATTCACTCTCCTTTTTAGAGCGTGTAACCACTTATTTTTTGCTGAGTTAGCGTGTAACCACTTATTTTTCTGACTCAGCAAAATGAATGACACATGAGCTCAGTCAACGGTCAGAGGGGACTGAGTTCAGGTGTCTGGATGAAACTTAATTGAATACAGGGATCGAGATGACAAAGTAACACAAGTATAAGTGTCATTTAGACTATTCTGCCTTTAATGAATAAACTAGTAGTCGTACACTGCGCAATGCGCGGTCAGTATTAAAAAATATTAATTAAATTAAATTATGATCGGGTTTGTTTGATCCTATTAGATTGTATTGCTTTAATAAAATTCAATTGTCATCTTATTTGTCAATACGATATACTCAATAATGTAATCTTTATTAAATCAAAGGTACTTATATAGTTAGTGAATAACTTTTTTGCTCTATATTTTTTATTATATTAACCAATATTTAATATTCGCTTTCTTTTTGTCATATATGAGAAGATTTATAATTTATTACTATTGAAATATTTTTTTATTTTAATTTTATTCTGTTGTTCTTAATAATATTATCTAAATTTTAATGAACAAAATCTCTGTTAAACCAATGAGATTGATACAGGGAGCGCATTAAATAACTTTTTTGTTATGTATTTTTCTTTATTATATCATCTAATATTTGATATTATTTTTTGGTCAAAATAAATTTTATTTAACCAAGAAACAATTATACAGTGCCTCTAACTCTTTAGAACTCAAGAGTTAGACTCATTACATCAATATAACTACTTTAACTACTTTTTGGAAACTACTTTTGACTCATTTAGCAACAATAGCAATCAAAAACAAACTCCTATGGGAAACTATTCAGCTACTCAAGTCTCTTCTTCCACTTCGTTTTTTGTTGTCCTTTGATATGAACTTGGAGGACAATGTCTCTAACCTTTCGCTCTGCTTCCTTCACCTTCCCTTGAAATCTTCTTATATTTCTTTCTGTCCATAGTTGATATATTGCTGCTGCAAACAAGAAGACCAGCATGTTGTTTTGGGCTCGACCACTTCTTGCTCTTTTACTCATCCAGTTAACCTCTTCAAGCCATGTGCCTATTTGGTGATTTTCTCCCATCCAAACCAGCAGCTTGCTCCAAATATACTTTGCATATTGACATTCAAAGTATATGTGTTCCATAGTTTCAGTCTCTCTTCTCTTACATAATACACAATCTTGATCAGCTTGAATCCCCCATTTTGCAAGTCGATCCAAAGTAGTCAGTCTGTGGTTTAAGGCTAACCACAGGATAAAGTTGTGCCTAGGAATACCATTTCCCAGGGTCAATGCTTTCCATTCAACCTTAGGGTACTTAGGTTGTGATAGAGTATACATCTTGTGAATGCTGAATTTGCCTTTCACACAGAATTTATCTATGTGTCACGACCCCAATCCCGGTCGTGATGGAGCCCAACACAAATGCTAGGCAAGCCCGACCATATAACGCTCACAACTCAGCCACACAACCCATTTTACAATTTATATCATTAAGTTATCAAATAATATAGTTCTAAACAGTGATTATAGACAGAAGTAGTACGGAAATCATAACAACTGCCAATAAAACTCCTAAAGACCTGGGGTCATGAGTCTAGAGCATCTAAGATAACAAAATAGTGAATCCTCAGTAATACTGATGTCCAAAAATGCGAAAATAATAAAGGGATAGGGGAGGATTCGGGTCCTGCGAACGTCGGGCAGCTACCTCGACAACTCCTGAGAAGCCCTGAACCAGCAAATAGCTCAACTATGCTCCCGAGACACCTGAATCTGCACACATGGTGCGGGGAGTAAAGTGAGTACTTCCAACTCAGTGGTAATAGACATATATAATAAATGAAAGTATGAAATCCCGAAAATACCACAATGTAAAGCTAACACTAACAATTTAGCATAGTTAACGGTGAAATGGCAACAAGACAGAAACAACTAGATCAGATAAACATCAGAACATGAATGCAATGCAATGCACATGACCGCTGCGGCGTGCAACCTGATCCATTTGGGTACCCGCGCTCACTGTGGGGGTTCAGACTCCGGAGGGGCTCCTACATCCCAAGTGCAATATCATCGTAGCATTCGCTGCGGCGTGCAGCCCGATCCACACTCAGTCCAGATATATGCATATAAGCCACATAGGCACATTCAAGTTATCATTTCTAGTTCCAATTATTAGGAATTATAGATTAAGTGTTTAAAACTTTAGAAATTACTAATCATATCGAGACAGTGTTTAACTCAGGACTGATATCATGAAAACATTCTATGCATCATGGAAACAGTGATAAAAATCCATAAGGGATCCAAATAATCGGCACGCCGCCCAAATATACTCATAACAATCCAAGTAGGATATTTAATGATCAGTCTATAGTCCAAAGCACAGCTTGGACACCACTCGGGGCGGACTAAGCCACAAACCACAATCACAAACGACCCCACACTCGTCATGGAGTGCGTGTCTCACCTCGATATAGCATCACAGTGTGATAAACCGGGGTTTCAAACCCTCAGGTCATTATCTACATCTATTACTCACCTCAAGCCGGCCACAAGACTAGTCCGCTATGCCTTTTCCTCTCGAATCCGCCTCCTCGCGTGTTGAATCTGGTCTAAACCACAACGAATACATTACAATAGGCTAAAGAAACATAACCCAATCGAAAAGACTCGAAAAATACCAAAAATCACGAATTGGCAAAACCCGAGCCCTGGGCCCATTTCTCAAAAAATTACAAAATTCATATCACCGGATTCCTCGTCTCGCCACGAGTCCATACATGCCAAGAACTCCCAAATCCGAGCTCCAATGACCCATCAAATCCCAATTTTTAAATTCTCAAAATCCCAAGCCCTAATTCATCCATTTTAGGCTTAATTCCATGAATTTCTAGGTAGATTTCTCAATAAAAATGAGTTTTAGGTTCAAGAATCTTACCTCCAATCATTCCTCCTTGAATCCCTCTTCAAATTCGCCTCAAAGCTCTCAAAGTTCGCTAAAAAATGGAGGAGAATACATAACCCTCACGGATGAAATGTTTCAATAAAATCCTTTCTGACCAGCCCAGTTTGCGCTTCTGCGGTTCTCAAAACCGCTTCTGCGGTATCGCTTCCGCGTCCAAATATACGCTTCTGTGGTTTTCACTTAATTTCCCCACGACCGCTTATTCGACAAGAAACTCGCTTCTGCGGATCCCCAAGTCCGCTTCTGCGGCCAAAAGTCCGCTCCTGCGGACACGCTAATGCGGACCAAGTTCCGCTTCTGCGGAATTTCACAACCCATACCAACATCGCTCCTGCGGGACCTCAACCAAAAGCACAGACATGATCTAATACCCTATCCAAACCTGCTCGAATCATCAAAACATTATCGTTAACATCAAAATCCTCAATTTTCGTCAAATCAAACCCTAAGTTTCTTAAAAACTTCTGAATTGCACAATCGATCAAAAACCCAACCAAACGATGTCCGAATGACCTGAAAATTTGCAGACATATCCAAAATCACCTAACGAAGCTACTGCAACTCTCGGAATTCCATTCCGACCCTCG
>MU693462.1:0-18653 GCA_026770625.1 Nicotiana glauca
TTGAAAGAAATGCTTTAGAAGAAGAAAGGAAATATTTTTTTTTTTTTTTTTGAAAGAAAAACTTCTAAAAAAAATTATTTTGCTTTTGATTTGAACTTTGGAAATTTTAGAAGTAAAAGAAAAAATATTTTTATTGGAATTTTTATTTGTTTTTCTCTTTTTCCAAAGAAGAAAAGAAAATATTTTTGGATTTTGGATGTTGCCTCTTAATTTTCGAACGAGCTACTTTTAAGAAAATATTTTGGATTTCTAAGTTTTTTTTTAATTTATTTACAAAAGTATTTCATAAAGAAAAGCAAAAATATTTTTTGGACTTTTCAAAATTTTTATTGACCTTTGAAAGATTTCTAAAGAAGAAAAATTATTTTTGGATTTTTATTTCTAAATTTTTTTTTTTAGGGACAAATACTTCAAAATAACGGAAACCCATATTTTGGATTTTGATTTTTAATGATTTTTTTAATTTCGCATGAAAGACATTAGAAAGAAGGAAACTATTTTTTTGAGTTTAAAAACTACTTTTTATTTTTATTTTTCTAAGGAGAGATTTCCAAAGAAGGAACTAAAGGAAAATATTTTTTGAATTTTTTAACATTGGGGTCTGAACCGATGAGGTTTGCCTACGTATCTCACATCCGGTGAGAATCAGACCCGCATAGTTCGGTCAGTGTTGACGGAACACGGAAAACATGGCACTTGAAATTTTTTATTTTATTTTTTTTCTTGATTTTTTTTGCTCATTTTGAAATAACTTTTTTTTTCAAAATTTCGACAGAGTTTCAGAATTTTCTAGATATCTACTTCTCACTTTTTTTTTAATTTTCTTTTTCCATTTTTTTTTATTTTCTTCCTCTATCCTAGAAGTCGGTCAACATGCAAGCCGAAACAAACAGATGCGCAAGTAGCAAGTAGGATGCATCAGGATAATCTTTTCATTTCAGGTTGCTTGTCCTAGACAGGCCCAACCCCTGTGTTGAGTCCCCTAAGTCAAATGCACGTGATGCAAACAAGTGTTCCTACTAGGGATCCAGCATGAGGTCAAGTTATTCTAGGTTCAAAACATGGGTATATGTTCTAGACTGTGTACCCAAGCGGACAGCTCGAGTCGAGGAGGGGGCTACATACCGGGAACCAAAAGGCCATCAGGCTTAGTAACTTGTCCGGCCTCTTTCTTACTTTAAGGTATGACACTAACAGAATAGGGAGTCTCGACCAGCGAGCATATCCTCAGAGATAAGAAGAAAAGGGTTTCGTAACAGTTTATATATACAATTCAGATAATATCAAAGCGGTAAAGCATTTAGCACATTTAGCATGAAACATGTAGGAAAATCAGATAAAGCAAAATATAACAGTTATTCTAAGCTCGAACTCTTAAATCCTGAACCGAAGTTCTGGGTTTGTGTCCCCAGCAGAGTCGCCAGAGCTGTCACACCTCCTTTTTACTACTACACCCCGGAAAGTGCATAAAGGAGTTTTTCCAATTAAAGGACAATCAAAACGGGATTTAATTATTAAGATTCAGAATCGCCACTTGGAAGATTAATGGTGTCCCAAGTCACCAGTTTTATCCCGAATCGAGGAAAAGAATGACTCTGTTTAACAGTCTGCGATCCAGAAATCCGAGTAAGGAATTCTATTAACCCAGGAGAAGGTGTTAGGCATTCCCGGATTTCGTGGTTCTAGCACGAGATCTCAACTGTAATATTTGGCTTAGTTATTTGATTTTAAAACATGTTTCAACATATATGCTTTTTAGCTTTGAACCGCATTTATTATTATTTTTTAAGAGAATTGCAACGTTGTGAAAATATGTCTCGAACCACGTCACATAAATCCACCCGTAGTTTTCGACACATTTCGACTTTGTTGGGATTTGGATTTGGGTTACATAAATATACACCCGAATTTAAGAAGGTAATGTTATTAAAATACGCGCCTAAAGCAACTAACGCGATATTATTTTTGGGGAAGGCCGTGAAATTTGCTAAACAGCACATCCCGAATTCTAAGTATTTTAATAGAGATATTTAAAGAGGGCCCCGCAATTTATGTATTTTGTTTAGCGAGGTTCATCTCGTTTTATTATTTAAAGATAAACCTAAAACAATCTATAATTTTCTACTTAATTTATCTTTAAGAATAAAAGAAAAAATCCTAATTAATTAGCATTATTTAAGAGTTATTATTTTAAATCCGGGGCTTTCCATGATTCGGATCTTCAGTAATTTTTGTGCTTCTGCATTTGGTCCAGGCGACAGGTGAGTGTGGCCTTCGAATTTGCCTGGTTTGGAGCCTCTAATGTTATCCCTGGGCCCAAGCCTCCAATTATGCTACTCGAACCCTCAAACCAATTAAATTAAAAAGGAAATGGGCTCGGCTACTTTCAGCAGGCCAGCGTTGGTCCAATCTTTCAGTCCCAACCAATGTGAGTCAAGATTCAAACAATATTCACAGTGAAACGAACTCAGAGAAAGCTGATGAACTATTTCCAGCAAAACGTGATACTAATTGAACATGGATTACCATTAATAGATCAACTAAAGTATTTAAGACAAAATGGTGATGATTATTAATTTAAAATACCAACAAACTACTTATCAGTCCTAATGCGATTCTAAAACAATTGTTAATTATCACTAAACCTCTAACAATTAATCAATTAACAAGGCTTAAGAACATTTTCGAAATGATTGGAGTATTTTGACACCATTACACCTTAACGGTTTTTTATCCCTGATTTTTAATCAATACATGGTGATATGAACATCCATCCCAAATCAACTCAGAAACTATCATTATCAAACACAAATGATCGAGACTTTAAGACTAAACTACTGAAGCTATTGTTAAAAATGTTTATCCTGCCCAAGCTTAACACAGACAAGGCCTAAGTACTGATTTCAACTCAGTTTCCAGTTATTAATACAAATCAGGATCGAGGATTCCAAAATCATTTTCCTGTTCCAGCTAGCTTCTGATTTTCAAAATTGCACTACATGAAACGAAACCAACTAATATGGCTAATGAATAATTATTGCTTTGATAGTTCAATCAGTCCATTACATATTGATAATCCAACCAGTCCACTACAAATAAGCTAGAGTAATGAATTCATCAAACAAAATCCTAAACTAACTGCAGTAAAATGAATTGACAAAACATTAAAAGCTTCAGCAGGTATCAGGTAGCAATTGCATTTTCCATTTCACGAGAGAAATTACATCAAAACAGGCTCAATTGTGTACGTGGAGTTGAATTAAAATAGAAGGAAGGAGAGGTCAGCAATAGCAAGTGTAACAGCAATTTGGAGTTCAAACAGCAACACACACAACCAGTTCAGCCCAGAAACACACTCAAACACAGCTCGGAATGAAGCGTGAAACAACAACCACAGCAAATACCCAGGCAGACTCAAACAAACTCAAATGTGCTTGAAATTGAACCCAGTAATTCCAGAAGAACCAACAAAGAGTAGACAAGTTTCAATGGAACAGTAGATTTATTTCAGTAAAGTGTTCAAGCCCTTTCTAATCTCAATGTCCTGTATTCCTAAGCTCTCCTCTTTCAGCTCTTGAATTTCAGAATGCCCCCCTCTCCAAAAGAATCTATCCTCTATTTAAAGATCAGTGTTAGCCCCATTTTTTATTCAAACTTCCTCTTTTCAGCCTGTATTATTCCCTCCCCATGTGCATTCATACCCTTTTTATTATTAAACCCATACTCTTTCTGATCCTCTACCTCCAAAGGTATTTTTAGGGTGTCAGTTTCACTACTGATCCATTTTTAATAGTTTAACCCCTGCTGCTTCTGGTTTTTTCCACCTATAAAGATATCAGCCAGGGTGTACTTTGCACTACTGATCCCCTTTTTGATTAAATAAATCATTAGTTTAGTGGTATACTGAATATTTAACTGGCAGACCATTATGACTAAATCATTTTCATGTTTCAATTCCCAAACTAACCCCTGAAACCCCGGTGAATTATTTCAGTGAACCTAAACCTAGGCCAAGTTAAAGAAGGCCATAGTTTATTTAATAAAGTTCGAAACAATCAGAAGTGAAACAAAGAAACAAATGAATTCGGAATTCAGGGGAAGCATAATTACTGATTTTCAGCATGAACTTGTTAGCTTGAAATATTTTGGCTATCAAACTACACATTGAATTCTTTATAGTGACTCAAATAACAAACAACACTACGGGGATTGTCAAATGACCTATTGAAAAACTGGCTAATTCGTGATATCCAACAAAAATTAGAGAAACCCAACATTCAAAACAAAACAAGAAAGGAGTAGAAGATGAAATTAATGGAAGAAAGCTAAAGAGAAAAGAAACAGAAAACCTACCAAATTAATGGGGGACCATGGTTTGAACCTTCAAAAATCTTTGGATTTGCGGCCAAGATGGACCTTAGTCGAGTGTTCTCGACTGAGAGCATGCAGCTAAGGTCAATTTTGACCTCAATCCTTGAGATAGCTCTTTGACCTTCAGTTTTAAAATCCAAATTCGAGAGGTTCCCAAAGCATTCGAGAGAAACTGGGTAGGGATTTGGTAAGGGGGTCACGGGGGTTACAGGGTATTAATTTGGGACTTATTGGGTAAACTAGGGTTCTTGGTCGGATTTTTCGATCTAAAATTCGAAACAATCTACAGGGATTCGAGGGTAGCTGGTCAGAGATTTGGGATGAGGAGAGGGAGGCGGTAGTTTGTGGTGGTCGAGACAGGGGTTAGGGTTGGTGAGGGAGAGGATGAGAGAGGATAAGAGAGGGGGGCGTTATGAAGGTTTGGGTATATTAAATTGATCGATTTATGTGGACCGTTGGATCAACAAGAACCAACGGTCCAGATTAAAAGGGGGGTAAAATGTGGTCGTTTTAGGGCTAATGGGGGTGGACCGGGTGTGGGAACGGGGCGGGTAAATAAACGGGTATCGGGATGGGATCTTGACCGTTGGATCGAATTGTTCCAACGGCTTGGATCAGTTGACATCGAACGACGTCGTTTTATATGTCCAGGCGACGGATTGGGCAGGGTTGGCTTTGGACCGTTCGATCAGGATGATCAACGGTCCTGATCTGGGACCGTTAAATGACGTCGTTTTGGGATATGTTGGAGATGGACCGGATGGGGTCTGTTTTGGGCATGGGTTGGGTGTATTTTGATTTGGACTTCATTAAACAAATTAGCCCAACCATTTCCTTTTCTTATTCTCTTTTCTTCCTAAATTAAAACATAAAATCCTAGATTAAACCAAATTAACTTATCAATTATTGCAAAGAATTAAGTACTAAAATTACACAATTAAACACAAAAATACAAAGTGCATTATTTTTTTTTTATAATTTTCCAATAATTTACGATTTAACTCAAAATTATAAAATTAAATGCTAAACGCAAATGCAACCTATTTTTGTATTTTCTTATTAATTGATCAAATAAACACGTGCACACACAAATACAAACAATAACTGAAAATCACAAAAATTCACAAAATTACACACAAAGAAAAATTATTTTATTTTAAATTTTCTGGGAGTAATTCACGTAGGACAAAAATCACGTGCTCACAACTACGCATTCGCGAAACTAATCTTCCAAATTCATTATGATTTCCCTGAAAATCAAAACCAACGATTTATGTAAGTCATAATACATCATACTGGGCAAGTCATGCCCGAGAATTGACGATCAAAGTGCAAAAGCTCAAAACGACCGGTCGAATCGTTACAACTATCCTGTGATAGACATTTTCTTGGTATCCTTTAGGTTAAAGCTATTAAGTATAGCGGGACTGGCACAGGATTTTGATAGGAAGAAGGACAAAATAGACAAATGATGTCATTTTTAGAAAAAATTTATATATTTTTGCGGTATATAATAATCCATCGCATCTTTCCTGATGAATAAAAGGATATAGTGGTATTCGAATTCTCCGGCTACACGATGAGAAAAAAAAAACATCCGTGAACTGTTTATTAATACTTTCATGTAAACAAAGGATTAAAAATTTATATTTATAACAATAATAACTTTTGAATCTAAAAATTTACTAGGCTTAAAGCAAGTATTTAAACTATTCGGGGTTCAGCCGACCCTTCTCACGGGGTGTTAGCTATTCATACTTCACGTGATGAGGAATCAAATCCCACCTCCCTAATAGTAACAAAATAAAAATTAAAAAGAATGATTATCATACTAATATTTTTTTTGTTTTTATTCTTTCTTTTTTTTATTAAGGTTTAATTTGGACCCCAAAGATCATTGGACAAAATTAGACCACGCCAAGAATCCAATGATATGCTTTTTACCACCATTCAAATGTAAGTCAGCCTCGAATCCAAGCAACAAAAAGAGACTCCTCGTTCGTAATTTTAATAAGTTAATCGTTTTTTTCATTCAACCGTAAGTTTTAAATTATTACTTTAGTATTTCCAAATACTAGTATTTATAAAATATAGTAACCTAAGTTACTATTTTATACTTCATGCATGTTAATTAAAAGGGGGGATTTGCATCTATATCCGCTTTTTGTGTCACGTTTTAACTTGTGCCCACTTTGCAAAAAAAATTATAAACGTACCCACTGTCGCATAACTTTAGCATACGGGGCTGAAGTAACAAAGGCAATCGCGCAAAACTTCAGCATTCTAGTAGTCAGGCCTGAAGTTCAGCTCTAGAACTGAAGTTTTTGTTTTGTAACTATCGAACTTCAGCTCTAGAGCTGAAGTTTTTGTTTGTAACTGGCAAACTTCATCTCTAGAGCTGAAGTTCGATAGTTAAAAGACAAAACTTCAGCTCTAGAGTTGAAGCTTACAAACAAAAACTTCTGCTCTTAGTTCATTTGTAATATGCACTAATACCCAACAAAAAATATTATAGTGTGTTGAAGTCTAAACACAAAAATACATTATATGAAGCATTTGAGAAGATCAAATCAGGTACGTTCATTGAGTGTGTAAACAGAAAGGTAAAAATGTCGAAGCATTCGGGAGGCAATTTATCTTGTGAATTGCTTGAAGATTTCGTAACATGACATTGGTCTTTCGACCAATTTTCGCAAATTAGTTGCTAAAGAAAGAAGAATGGTGTCGTCGATAGAGGGTGAAACAAACTGTATTTGTTGTTGAGATGAAGAAGAGGAACTGAAATCCATACAAACAAGTACATAGTCATTCATTAACATTAACTACATTGCTAATCTGCAACAACAAATAATAATAATATTGCTTGTTTTGGCTTTTGACCCCCTAAATGGCATTAGGTCAAGTTCAGCTTTTTTGGTTCCTCCTCAACCTGCTATTCCCACTTCTTTTCATTCAAATAAAATGCTTATTCTGATTATAAAGAGAAAAATATTATTATAATAATACTAAAATATTCCAATAATTCGACTTGCTTGATAACTTCAAACAAATTGCATTGATCAGAGAAAAAGAAAAGATTAGAAAAATAGATCAGGTAGTTAAAACTCACACTTGACAGGGAAAAAAAAAGGATTTAACCTAATTATCTTTATTTGTTAGTATATATGATCATTAGCACTAGAAAATTGTTAACCTACTTCGCTTCATATTATCTGTTTTTTAAAATTTTATATACCCCTTACAAATATTAACTTTAAGTTATCCTTGTATCTATTTTTAAATGTATCACTTATCTAATAGTTCATTAATTGAGATTCCAAATTCTACATGTAGGATTACACAGCTTTGTTATTGTTGTTACAACACAACACACGACCAAGTAAAATTTCACCAGTGGAATCTGTAATGGTAAAGTGTACGCAGACCTTACCCTACATCAGTGATTTATTATTGTTGTTAATGTTCATTAATTGAGACGGAATTTAGGGGGAAAAAAAGTCAACAAACCCAATTTGACCATACGACCAATATTTGAGATGGAAGAAACTCTCTCCATTAGTCCATTCTCTTTTACTAGTCCTATATTGACTTGTACGTCCCTTGAGAAATTATTTATTAAGAGCTTATTTTAAAAAATTATTCTCGTTAATTGTTATTAAAGTTATAATTTCAACAAATCTTTATTGATGTGCTAAATAGATAAATAAATAAAAAAATATTTAGTAAAATAGCTAATTTTTCACTTACTCTCTAGCACGATTCAGACGTAAATTTTAAAGTGAAATTTCTTACCAACAGAATATTAAGTAATTTTAATGGACGTCTGACCCAATATTGCAATGTGCACATCACAATCAACAACTAAACTACTTTATGGACCATTGAACATGAAAGAGATTTTCTAAAAATAAGATATGAAACAAAATATTACATTTACTTTGATTCACTATCTTTTTCTTTTTGGTTCCAAAAAGGGAGAAATCTAATGTCATTTGTATTACATCATCACAGGGAAAATAAAATATAAATGTCTCTTCCATTTCACAACAAGTGAAATGCCCTATAAGACATCACTTTCAATATTCGTGGCCCAATAATTCTCCATAGAAAATGGAGGTAATCATATGTTACATCATATGATTAGCTTTCACACTAAGGATTTAATGACAAATTTGGATTTCTAAAGTCCGAATTATCTCATTCCTAATATGGGCAAACTATTTTTCTACATGTCTCTCGTTTAACTTTTATTCACCAGGATTCATCTTGAATTAATAAATTTTCTCTTTTGTTCGAGTTTGAGATTAATAATATGAAAATATAATTAATAGGAATTCTTATAATCGATTCTAACTCGGATTGTTGTTTTCTTTTATCGGAAGCAGCTCTTCTTTCAAAGAGAGGAGGACAGGATCTTTTCTTCCTTTTCTACTTACTTTTCAATACCCTCTGCCTTTTAGAAAAAAGATATCTGCTCAAATAAAATAGATTAGCGTGGCGCCAAGGGCCAATGAATGGTGGAAAATGAAAGGCGTTTTCTGGTCTCCCAGCTACATAAAAAAATATAATTAATGAAATTCATATAATTGATCTTAATTTATTTGTAATTTTTTTTCAGTATATTTGAGAAGGAGAGTATAGCAATGCCTTCTTTATAAAATGTGTGTTTGCTAAGTGTAGTTAGTGACGTGAGTGTTGGGCACGTGCCTATGTTGTCCAGCTAAAACCCTAATGACCTAATTCTATTCTCTTTTGATTTCCATTCTTATTCGGAATTGGATTCGGTGTTTATTCCTATTTTGAGTGAGTTTTGGCTTTAAAAGAAAGCATCACTCATCATCTATAAATAGGACAACCTTGGAGAATTGCTCTATGCTCATTGGTACAAGTCTTTTGCTTAAGCAACGTAAGAGTGATTTTTGAGAGAGAGCTTTCATCAAGAGAGAGTAGAGAAGAAAAGTATATGTATTTGCTGCAGATTTTTTTTCCAACCAGCCAATTTCAAACTATGTTTTTCGATTAACTAACAGTTGGATCGGGCTGAAATTTTGACTGAGTGTTCGTAATATCTCGGTCTTGGATTTGAACGGTAGATATCGGATTTAAATTCCCATAGCATCTTATTTCGAGCCTCGAACAGCAACTTCATTTTTGTGACTTCTCTTTCTTCAATTGATTTGTCGTTGTTATTATTGCTAATGTTACTCCATGTATGGCACTTATTGTGTAGCCAATTTGAAGAACTTTGTAACCCTCTTATTGTTACAATGGCGCTTTTTGGATCTTTGTGATCCCGTGGTTTTTAGTTTCGATTTGAAAGGTTTTCCACGTTAAAATTTGGTGTTCTTTATCTTCTTTATTTTCGGGTTTGCCTCTTCCTCGACACACAAGTGGTATCAGAGTGAGGTTCAAGACAGATTCATCTTGGCAAATTTTGTTCTAGCCGTAACCTATTTAACGGCAATCACCATTTTTATCGGAGAAATGTGGCCGGAGTGCTATGCACGTTGAGACAAACTTTGTGGTGGAAGTTTGGAGATGCAACCTATTGAAGATTATACGAAGAAGGTGGATCAAATTTATTTTGTCATGAAATTCATGACAGGGGAGAATTATTAGGTGTTTGTCCAGATTTTCTTACCATAATTGGTTTTCCAATCTCATGAAGGATAGGATAACATATTTACCATAGTTGGATTTTTTTCCTAGAAGAAAAATATAATTCTTCCATATTTGGCTAGTCCTTTTTCTTGCGGAGCTCTATAAATTGAAGATGTGTCCTTCTCATTCAGCAATATCTACAATGTAGTCATATGGGTTTGAGAG
This sequence comes from Nicotiana glauca, assembly GCA_026770625.1. Classification (NCBI taxonomy): domain Eukaryota; kingdom Viridiplantae; phylum Streptophyta; class Magnoliopsida; order Solanales; family Solanaceae; genus Nicotiana; species Nicotiana glauca. The sequence continues at coordinate 10,198 of MU693462.1, forward strand.
TCGTGTTTAAGGGAAGAACTTTACGGGAAAAGTGTTAGTATGTCACTTGTGTTTGCCTCTTCAGAGGTTGTTCTCTCGATATTTTATACTCTCTTTTTATATAGTGGATTGTTCATCTCCATCTGTGGACGTAGGTCAGTTGATCGAACCACATTAAATTTTGTGTCTCTTTTGGTATATTTCTCTTTTGTTGTCGGATTTATCATCGTTCAAGGTGTGTTTTACTAGCTTCCGCATGACACTTATTTTTTGGTCCTAACAAGTGGTATCAGAGACTTGGTTATTTATCCGGGTTGTTACGGAATGGAGGCAAATATGAGCAAGATGATATGTTTAAATGGGAGAAATTATAATATTTGGAGAAGCAAGATGAAAGATTTATTTTTTGTGAAAAAGATGCATCTACCCGTTTTTGCAGCTCATAAACCCAAGAGTATATCTGATGAAGATTGGGATTTCAAGCACCAACAAGTATGTGGATATGTATGACAATAGGTTGAAGATAACATTCGCAACCATATTGTGAACGAGACACATGCGAGATCATCGTGGGAAAAGTTAGAGACTCTTTATGCTTCAAAAACTGGGAACAATAAGCTATTCCTACTAAAGCAATTAATGACCTTTAAATACAAGGAAGACAGCCCTATCATTGATCACATAAATGATTTTGAGGGCGTCCTTGATCAACTATCTAGAATGGGAGTTAATTTTGATGATGAGATACAACGACGTTGGCTTCTTAATACTCTGTCTGACTCTTGGGAAACTCTTCGTATTTTATTGACAAATTCAGCTCATGGAGGTAAGGTGATCATGGAATACGCCAAGAGCGGTATGTTGAATGAGAAACTAAGAAGAAAATCGCAGGGTTCGTCCTCGCAAGCAGATATCTTGGTTACATAAGACCGGGGGAAAGATTAAGCAAGAGGCTCGAGGAATAGAGATAAAAGTAGAAGTAAGTCAAGATTCAAATACAATAATATTATATGCAACCACTGTGGCAAGAAAGGACATATCAAAAGATTTTGCCACAAGTTGGTGCAAGACATTAGAGAAGGAAAAAAAGTTTAAAATAACGAGAACAATGTTGCTGTTATTGTTTGAGATGACCTTTTTTTTGCTTATGATGAAAATGTCACCAATTTGGTATCCTATGAGACGAGTTGGATAGTAGATTCTGGAGTTACCTCACATGTCACACCAATTTGGCACAAAAGATTGAGTCATATGAGCGGGAGGGGATTTCGTGTTTGGCTAAGAAAAGTTTGCTTTCTGGACTGAAACAAGCAAAGCTGAAAAGGTGCATCTATTGTTTAGATGGAAAACATAAAAGGGTTTCCTTTCATAGCCATTCTCCCTCAAGAAAGCATGATTTATTGGAGCTAGTACACTCTTATTTGCGTGGCCTGTTTAAAGTAAAGTCAAAAAGTGGTGCACTTTACTTTGTGACCTTAATTGATGATCATTCTCGTAAGCTCTGGAGTATCCTTTGAAATCTAAAAATCAAGCACTTGGCGTGTTTAGGGAATTCAGGCCTTAGTTGAGAGATAGACGGGGAAGAAATTAAAATGTATTCGCATTAACAATGATGGTGAATATTGTGGTCCCTTGATAACTATTACAAGGAACAAGGAATTCGTCATCAGAAAACTCTGCCCAAGATGCCTCAATTGAATGGTTTGGCAGATATGATGAATAAAACTCTAGTTGAAAGAGTTATATGCCTGCTTTTAGTGGCTAAACTTCCAAATACATTTTGGGCGGAAGCACTTAACACTGTTGCTTATGTTATCAATTTGTCTCCTGTTGTTGCTTTGAATGGTGATGCCCCAGACAGAGTTTGGTTTGTCAAATGTTTCTTATGATCACCTGAGAGTTTTTGGGTGTAAAGCTTGTGTGCATGTTCCTAAAAATGAAAGATCAAAACTGGATGTCAAAACTAAGTAGTGCATCTTTATCGGTTACGGTCAAGATGAGTTCGGGTATCGTTTTTATGATCCAGTTGACAATAAACTTATTAGAAGTCGTGATGCAATATTCTTTGAAGACCAGACTATTAAAGATATTGACAAAGCTGAGAAGACAGATTCTCAGAGTAATAAGAGCTTAGTTGATATTGATCCAGTTTCTATTGATAAGGCACCTATTGCACATGAAGAAACTGCCTATTGCACATGTAGAAACCCAAGATAATAACGAAGATAGTGATCAAGATCAAAATGATCATCATGGTGTAGATGTTATGGATGCTCCACTGAATGAAGTTGTGGTTGATCAACAATTAATTCCTGCTCAGGTAACTACTTCAAATGCTCCTTAACCTCTCTTAGAAGATCTACAAGGGAGAATCAAAAATCTATGTGTTATCCTCCTAATGAGTATGTACTTTTGAATGTCATGGGAGAACCTCGAGAATTATAATGAAGCCATGCAAGATACTCACAAAAATCAGTGGAGCGAAGTCATGGAAGATGAGATGAAGTCACTCCACGAGAATGGCACATATGAGTTAGTGAAATTACTGAAAGGTACGAAAGCTTTATCAAACAAATGGATATTCAGAATAAAGCAAGATAACCATACCTCTGCGCCTAGATACAAGGCGGGGTTAGTTGTTAAAGGTTTTGGCCAAAAGAAGGGAATTGACTTTGATGAAATTTTCTTCACTGTTGTGAAATTGTCTTCTATTCGTGTGGTTCTAGGCTTAGCCGCGAGTCTAGATTTAGAGGTTGAGCAGATGGAGGTCAAGACTGCTTTTCTTCACGGTGATTTAGATAAGAATATTTATATGGAGCAACCTGAGGACTTTGTAGTTAAACTTGCGTTTTGCAGAAAATTAGCAGGCATGAAGCCTATCAATAGTTCCTCTACTTGAAAACATATTTGGCCCCTTGGCTGGAGGGGGAGTTTGTTGGGCACATGCCAATATTGTCCCGCCAAAGGCCCAATGGCCTAATCTTATTCTCTTTTGGTTTTCATTCCTATTCGGAATTGGATTTAGTGTTTATTCCTATTTTTGAGTGGGTTTTGGCTTTAAGAGAAAGCACCACTCATGATCTATAAATAGGAAGACCTTGGAGAATTATTCTATGTTCATTGGTACAAGTCTTTAAAAGATTTAAGCACATAAGAGTGGTTTTTGAGAGAACTTTCATCAAGAGAGAAGAGAGAAGAGAGAAGAAAAATATCTATTTTTGCTGCAGATTTTTATTCCGACCAGCCAACTTCAAATCACGTTTTCCGATTCATTAACCGTTGGATCGAGCAGAAATTTTGATTGAGTGTTTGTAATATCTGGTCTTGGATTTGAACGGTGTAGATCTGATTTTGGAGGCCCGTAGCATATGATTTCGAGCCTCGAACAGTAGCTTCGTTTTTGTGGCTTCTCCTCTTTCTTCAATTGATTTGTCGTTGCTCTTGTTGCTATTATTGCTCCGTGTTTGGTACTTGTTGTGTAGCCAATTTGGAGAACTTTGTAACTTTCTTATTATTATAGTGGAGCTTAAAGGGTTTTTCACGTTAAAATTTAGTGTTCTTTATCTTCTTTATTTTCGGATTTGGCTCTTCCTAGACATAACATTAAGGTCAACCTAACTAGTTTTCGAGTTTGTACCTGAGTTATTTGAAATTGAGCAATTTTACCGTCAACTGTATTTTTGTTTATTTTTACCCTGCAATTAATAAAAGGTTTCAATTATGCCTATTCCACAGGACGAGCGGCTTAATAGATCCAAAAGTGTAATGAATGACAAAGTTATTCAATTTCCGATACATGTACATCGGACTATATTTTCTTCTACTTCTTTTTTCCAGGAAGATCCACACAAAAAAATAACAGAGTAGATTTAATTATTGAATCTTGCAATTTTAAATTATAATAAATTGTAGGTAAACTGATAGTGGATAAGAAAATCAAATAGACAACATATATAGGTTAAAATTCCTCCGCTAATACGAAAGACGATATATTTTGAACTTTTCATGCCTCTTAAAAAATAATAATTAAAGTATATATTTTATTATTTAACCCCTAATAATAATAGCATTTCAAAAGGTCTTGGAAAATAATTTGGGGAACAAGTAGTTAATGGTAAGGATAAAATAAGAAGAAGAAAAATTATTTTTCTTTTGATTTAGTATAGTGGACAAATAAAAGTAAAAATATATTTTTGTATAATGGACAAATAAAGTAAACAGATGGAATATAATGTTTCCTCTCACTTGCTCGTTATAATTTTTTGTATCTATTTTTATAGTTGAAGTCAGAATTTAAAGTATATGAACTTTAAATTTGCTACAGAATTCATATCTCGTTTGGTTATTCGATTTTTAATTAAATATTTACACATATTCAATAAGATTTTAACATAAAAACAAAATCTAAGCAAAATTATTGGAATTTGTCCGAACACATAAGCAATACTCTATCTCTATTCCTGCTTTCTGACTACTTCCTTTTGCAGTTATCTTCATTGTTTACTAATGCTTATAATTTTTAGAGATTATTGCTTTCTGACTAGTCACACTCAATTAATTATGTCTTCACTTTAATTAATATTCCTTGATCTAGGTCTTTTTTTATTATTTGGGTAAACTAATAAGACTCTTCAGCTAACTTGTAGTACTTTACTTCTTTCACAGGGATAAACCTCTATTATTTCCTAAAAGTTTAATTTGACTTTGGGTTACCAATTTTTAATTTCATGATTTGAGAGATGGCGAAGGGGCTTATAGGTATTTAGATGATATTCACTTGACATTGAAAGAAAATATTTTTGAGACAATATTTTCTACTCACTTAGTCCCTCCGGTCCAAAATAAGTAATTTTTTAGATATTTTCACACAGATTAAAATATTTACTTTTTAGCATTAATTAGCAATAGAATTGACTATATTAACCTTTACTATCTCACAGAAACACTCCTAACACATATTCCAACATTATTTACTTCAAGGACGATATAGGAAAAAAATAATTAATTCATTCTTGAAATCTGAAAAAATCACTTATTTTGGACCACAAAAAAAAGCTAAAAAATTACTTACTTTGGAACATTAAAAATAAATAAATAAAAATTCCACTTATTTTCTACGAAATTAGAAGAGAAGAGTCTGATTACTCTAGAAATTTGCACCCTTTGACTACAAAAACCTACTACCTAACTTTTCTTCTCCTTTTTTTTTTTTTTGTTTCTGGTTTTAAATAAATTAATTAATAACGTGTTTTGCGTGTGGAAAAAATTGGTGGCAATTATTTGTTAGGTTCGAATTTTTTAAAAATCAATTTTATAATGCAATTAAATTTACCACGGTTAGCATTCCTCTCCCTCTCACTTCTAAATTCTTCTTTTACACTCTGTTTTTTATTATTAAATATTTTGATTTTTGAGGGAGGATTATTTATTTTATTTATCTAACTAAATTCTTTTTTTTGTCCTTTTGGAGATAAAAAAAAATTGCTGCAAAACTATGACATATTGATCATTGTTTTGGAAGTTCTCTCTCATTTAATAAAAAACAAAAATCCACGTGTACCAGTGTTAACAAAAGTCTAATTTTTTAAGTGGAAATAAGGTACTAATTTAATGTCCCGAACTTTCTGGTAAGTTGGTATGAACCGACAACAAAATAAAAAATATCTAGACCTAAAAAATCTCCACAAAGAAAAAAGACATTAAGAAAAACTCTTTTGTTTCACCACGTTTTTCCTCTTGAGAGGAATCTGGAATGATATGTATTGTTGTATAATATTTTATAAACAAATAAATTTATAATAAGTATTATTGTAATTAATAGGTTATTTGATAAAAATAATACTTTCTCCGGTCCAAAATAAGTAATTTTTTTTATGTTTTCATACAGATTAAGAAATTCACCTTTTAGCATTAATTAGCAATGGAATTGATCATAATATTAACCTTTACTATCTCACATAAAAACACTCTTAACATATATTCCAACACTATTTACTCTAAGGATAATGTAGGAAAAAAATAATTAATTCATTCTTGAAATCTGAAAAAATCACTTATCTTGGACCAAAAAAAGACCAAAAAATCACTTATTTTGGACCGGAAGGAGTAACTAATTATGTAATGTACGTTAAATGAATCTTATCAGGCTTATCTACTTATGACTTCATCATACTTAAATAGCTTTGGCTCAGACATATATATATATACAAAAACTCAATATATCATTACAGATAATAAATTTTAAACTGATTATAGTAGATAGAATATGATAGAATTCTGAATTCAAAATCGTATATTCTAAATTTTGTGTATATAACATAAAATACTTCATAATACTAACATGTTTCTCTTTTACACGTCCTTTTAACCAGGGGCGGAGCTACCCTTATCCGAGGGGTGTTAATTGACACCCCTTCGCCGGAAAATAGTATTGTTTAGATAGGTATTTTTTTAAAAAAATTGAATATATACAATGGATCGACAACCCTTGACACAAGACAAACTCCTAATATAATGGTTAAGGAGTGTCAAAAGTGGTAGGTCGCAAGTTCTATCCCCTATCGCAAGATAATTTCCATTTTTTTTCACTTCTTATTTAAATTTTAACGCCCCTTTGTATAAATTCTGGCTCCGCCACTGCTTTTAACTCTTATATTCTTATTCAATATTCTTCACTTTTAGGTTTTCTACGTAGTCAATATGTTCGCTTTCAAAAATATTTAATACTAAGAGTAAAATAGAAAAAAGGTATTATTTCGGTCCATAATGAGTGATTTTTTAGTCGTTTTATTGTGTGGTTCAAAACAAGCATCCTTTCGATATAATCAAGAATGGACTAACTTTAATTTTTTAAAGGTGCCCTTATTTACGTATCCAAATGTATCAAGTGAACAATATATCTCTAAACTTGAGATCATTTCAGCAATTTCATAAATTCTCATAATATGCACAAAGAGATCAAATATACGATCTCCGAAATTTCATAAAACTCTTGGAATATTCAGATCAAAGACATGTCAAATATGTTTTGCTCAAAGTTCTAGCAACAAGATCCAAATTGAGTGTTGTTACATGCTTCTTGATCATCAAACACATCAAGGAGATGCATATCATCCTGCGTTCGAGAAATACGCCGCTAAACCCTCGAATTACAGATAACAAGTCGGAGAGATGAATCAAGGGATAAACAGAGTTGTAACTCGCAAAATTTATCAATAAATTCCTTTTTCTTACAAAAAAAAAGTGAACAGTATACAAATTTTAATTAAGGGTAATTTAGTCAGAATACTTATTTTTTTTCTATTTTCTGGAGAGGTGTACCAAAGACCAAAGAGTCACTTATTATGCACCGAAAAAAATAATTAAATATACCTTAGTTTTTCTAAAATGATAATTATTTTAGACCAAATATATTTAATAATCATGACAATTAATATCGACCGGAGGAGCTATAACTTAAATCCAAAATTAATTTTATTATACTATACTAAAAAAAGTCTTAATTAAGTACAACTCTCCCTTCACTTATATTTAAAATAGGTTTTCACTCTTGGGAGTCCACTTCCAACCAACTAAGAGGTTGTGAGTTCGAGTCTCCTAAGAGGTGAGAAGTTTTTGGAAAGAAGGATGATGAGGGTATATTTGAAAATAACTTTTTTATTCCATGTTAAAAGTAAGGTGTGCGTACACACTATACTCCCAGAACCCGCTAAATGAAAGTATGCCGAGGATATATTTGAAAACAATTTTTTTATCTCACGATAAAAGTAAAGTGTGCGTAACACTGTCCTCCAGAACCCGCTAAATGAAATTACAGTGAGTCGTTGTTACTCTTGGAGTAAATTGCAGCCTATTGTTTGAAGAAACCTATAATCACATATTCCCAAGAATCTTCTCTTTCATTCACAAATTCCACACTATATTCTCACTTCCTCTACTTTGCTTCCTTTCAACTTCCAACAACTTGCTCAACATAAATAAAGTGATAATAAAACAACCCATTCTTCTTCTTGGTCTAAATATTCCATCTTTTCTTTTCTTGTTTCTTTTTTATTTTCGCCATTAAATTGTGTTAAAACTAAGTGACATGTGCATTCAAGACTCAGAACAAGTGAATGAGGGTATGGAGAATTTGGACATTTCAAAAACTGATAACAATTTCAAGAACCAATCTTTGCTTACTGAAGCTGAATTACAACATACCCAGATTGAGAATTATGAAAAAATTACAACTTCCAGCCGTTCTGTGATGAGAAATTCATTCCCAGTAAGGATTTTCTTTTTCTTTTTTAATTGTAATATTTGCTTATACCTATTATTTTTCCCAGTTTTTAGGTAGTTTTAATTGTATTCTAATTGGTATTAGTAGTTTTTAGTTTCATAAATGTTGGTTTAATTTGAAGTTTGGTTTATACTGTTTAAAGATTTGATTTTTATGGTGTAATATTTGCTTATACCTATTAATCCCCCCCCCCCCC
>MU693462.1:19007-31945 GCA_026770625.1 Nicotiana glauca
TCCTTTTTGGGTTATTGGGGAGTAGATTTTATTGTGATATATGTTGGTTAATTTGGACTTTTGTTGATACTGTTTAAAGATTTGATTTTTATGGTGTACTTATTATGCCTTAGGATAGTACTATAGGCTATTGGTCCGTTTTCATTTTATGGTCAGCAACTGTTGGATCCATATTTTGAACTTGGTGTGTTTAATCTTTGAGTTCTTACTATTAAACCCGTTGCACTTTCGTAATTATGTGGTCAAAATTTAGTATTTGTTGATATTTTAGTAATTAAATACTGGGTTTAGTTGGACGTCGTAAACTTGGCTGCATCCACCTCTGTGTGTATGTGTGTGTGTTTTTACAACTGTCTTCTGTTAGATGGTCAAATTAAGAATAATTGGTGTTTTATGTTTTTTAATTTGGATTTCCAAAAAAATCCTTTCATTTGGTGAAGTATGAAACTGGCTGGATAAATTGGTAGATTGACTTTTGTAACTTTTACATCTGAGCTACAGTGAACCTAAATTCATGTACATGTTTCTTCTGAAAAATCAATTTCAAGATGTGTTTTGTATGGTCAGTGGCGGAGCCACCTTATCCAAAGGGGTGTCAACTGACACCCCTTCGTCCAGAAAATTATACGGTGTAGCTCCTATATATTACTTTAGGTTGACTCGCCTTGACTTCTTCGTGTTTTTATTTCTTTATATTTTGACACTCCTTAGTAAACCTGGTTCAGCCACTGCGTACGGTCCTTCGTAGAATCGTTTCATTTGCTGACATACGTAGTGAATGATTTAGCGTTTGCATTAGCATTGATTTGGTGGTTCTGCTTCATAATCATGTTGTACAGTCCTGATGCATATCTTCCTAAACAGAGAATTTGCGCTGAAATTCACTTCTATTGCCATATCTAAGCTCATTGTTGCTTGCATAAGAATTATTTCTTCGCCTTATAATTATTTTCTTTCCTTTTCTGCAGCTGGAAAGTATTTCGGAAGACACAACTATTGCGGATCGGAAACAGATACTCTTTAATAACTTCCTCCCGACCCTTAGGTCTGGAGATTGGTCCGATATTGGAGGTCGCATTGACATGGAAGACACTCACATCTGTATTGCAGACCTAGCTAAGAATTTTGGCCATAATATACTTGGTGAGGAAGCTATTTCTTTTTATGGAGTAAGTTCTTTAACCTCATCGGACATCACATATATCGTTCTTGACTATATTCAATTTACTTGTAGACCGAATTTAACTCTCAGTGAATTTTTTTTTTTTATTTGCACCGGGTGTCCGAGTCTCTAAGAGCCCCGACTAATCCCGGGGGTGCACAGGCCCTCGGCAAGGAGTTTCCCGCAAGTGCACCACGGTTAATTCAGGTTTTACCCAGTCCGATGGCCCTCAGAAATTGTTTGCACCCAGTGGGTTTCGAACTTGAGACCTTGAAAGGGAGCAAACCCCAAGGCTCAAGTTTATTGCCACCAGGCCAACCCCTAAGGGTTACTCTCAGTGAAGTTTAGTATAGCTCTTTCTCAGTAAACATGGGAAGTATGCTGACATGTGTAAGGCAAGCCTAGACGATTTCTGTAGATCTTGAAAATTTGCCAAATTGCCAGCACTTTTACTGCTTCCTCCAACCAAAGGGAGAGAGTCTTCTGTGCAAGACTAAAATATGAAATAGATGTGCAGTAGCAAAGCTGGATATTTCCGAATTTAAAATGTTTCAATGTGAATTTGGTATCATCTCCATTTTTCTGGAATCATGTGATACAGGCTAAAGAAAGAAGAGTAAAATAGAATAACACTAGAGTGTGGACACAAACTAGAGAAGTGCTCTGATCGTCAGAGTTGTGAGATGCGCACATCTCTTCAGCGTATAGGTGTTTATGCGTTTGCAAAACAGGAGAACAGCCATAGCTGCTTATCAAAGTAAAGTATGAAAAGCATAGGTGACAATTTATGTTTAGAGCTCTCCAAACTAGTTGTATATCAGATAATGACAGTTGTATATCAGATAATGACATTACAAGGAACCACAAAAGAACTGAAGAGACCACCTCTCTCCAAAGTTGAAGCATAATACTACCCTTAAAATTTTGGGAGTCTTGTAAATGTACCTATTGAACAGCAGTAGGTAGAGCAGCACTAATTCAACTACTTCCATCTGAAATGCATATCGTATTTCCTACTTATGACCATGCCTATGAAGAGGATTTTTGTTTTCTGTTTTGGTTTGGGGAGGGGGAGCAGAGCGAGAGAAGGAAAGAGGTTAAAAGCCATGTTGTCTATACTTGGGAGTTTCTTCTATTTGATATTCTTATATCTTATATGTCTAATGCGAACGGTTCTAATGACAGGTCTTTGATGGACATGGTGGGAAGGGAGCATCACAGTTTGTTCGTGACTACTTACCAAGGATCATTGTTGAAAATGCTGATTTTCCATTGGAACTTGAGAAAGTGGTCACAAGATCTTTCGTAGAGACAGATGCTGCCTTTGCCAAGTCATGCTCTCTTGATTCAGCCTTGTCCTCAGGCACTACTGCACTCACCGCAATGATATTTGGAAGGTTATTTATTCCTGTGCTTAATCCCTTTTCTCTTGTTTTTTTTTTCTTTCCATTCACTATCTTCTTTTTATGTGTTAGATTTATGTCAATTGGGAAATGACTGAGGTTTTGTTATTCGCTTATTCCCAGCTAAGTAGTGATTTATACCGGAAGAATAATACTTCATTCAGCAAGGGGTATCATTAATTTTATTGAAATATCAAATCGTGGTTAACACTTATTAAGCTGACATTTCAGATGCATCTTTCTTTGACTAGTGTACTGTCTTGGTTGATATCATTGTTTGCCCTTGCGCAATTATCTCATTAAGCTACATTCAGAAATCTATGTTCTAAGATTGGCTGCTAGTATCAATTCTCTATACTGATATGTTGTCTTATGAACAGATCATTGCTTGTCGCAAATGCTGGTGATTGTCGAGCAGTTGTATCCCGACGTGGACTGTCTATAGAAATGTCAAAAGATCACAGACCTTGTTGTATTAGTGAAAGAACTCGTATAGAGTCTGTGGGTGGATTTGTTGATGATGGCTACTTGAATGGACAGCTAGGCGTGAGCCGGGCATTAGGTAACTGGCACATTGAAGGACTGAAGGAGGTTGAAAAGGGTGGGCCGTTGAGCGCTGAGCCTGAACTGAAACTGCTGACATTGACAAAGGAAGACGAGTTCCTGATTATCGGTAGTGATGGAATATGGGATGTTTTCAGAAGCCAAAATGCAGTGGATTTTGCTCGTCGGAGACTGCAAGAGCATAACAATGTGAAGTTATGCTGCAAGGAAATAGTAGACGAGGCCAAAAAGCGCGGTGCAATAGACAACTTAACGGTAGTCATTGTTTGTTTTCACTCTGAGCCTCCACCTCCAGTTGTTTTTCAAAGATCAAGAATAAGGAAAAGTATTTCCGCGGAGGGGCTTGAGAATCTAAGATCTTTGCTTGAAAGCTAGAGCTGCAATTTACTATATCAATTTTTTTGCTGCCTGCTGCATATCCACTTAAACAACAGCGATAATGAAGATTAATTGGTTACTTCTGGACAACTTTGTAAATACATTAGAGGTAAACTTATTTTCTTCCTTGTAATTCTCCCATTAGTCCAAGTGCAAGATGAAATAAAGCTCAAGGGAGACAAGCAAATTATGGAGCCAAATTTTTGTACATAAATTAATCTATTCTTCAATTGTATGGTTCCCCGACTAAAGGGAACTCAACTGAATCTCACCTTCTGGTGAGACAAAATTGATTGTTGGTTATGTTCCAACCTTTTTGGTGTCATAGCAAAGTTTGTGTAATGCTGCATTTCTTGGTTGTGAATGTGTTAAGAGTTCTAAATCTTTATGCGTGCGCCTCCATAAGAGTGTACTTTAGGCTCGCTTTGCTTTTTCAAGCTACCCTTTGTTTCAAACAATAGCACTGACAAGCAGAGGCGGACTCAGGATTTTAACGTCATGGGGGTACCAGTATTTTGCTCAACCAGTACCCATAAAGGGTTTTAGTATTCAGGAAGTGATTTGAATTAAGTATTTTCAAGGTATACACATATACATACAAGATTTCTGTCGAAGTTTACGGGTTCTAGTGACCCCTCAAGGTTACTCATAGGTCTGCCTCTGCTGACAAGCAAGAAAACGGGTATGCTAAGGCATCTTTAGCTTAATTTGACAATGTAGTTTCTGCTGAATTGGTACCTGTAAAGTGCCATAATTATAAATTTTACATCTGTTACAAAGATCTAATATGGAGTTGGCACATATAAAACATCAAATAAAATACCCATTATTAGGACATTATCAATGAGGTACACCACATTATTCAAAACATTGCTTTTTCAGCTAAGATGGATACATGCTTTGAGCTTCATCTATTTTGAGAGTACAGACATTTTAGTTCTAAACTCTAGGGCTAAAGTGAGGATTATCACTTGAAATTTGCGCCTCAAATGATGGAGCATTGTTCTCATTTTTGAATCTCAATTTTGAGGACTTGGATTAATATCGCCATTATTGTATATTGCATATTGGAATTTGTAATTTTAGTTGCCATATAATCTTTACTGCTAAATCCATAAATGTGTAACCCTACGACTCATTGTTGACCAATTGAATTATAACCAGGACGGGAAGAAACAAAGAAAAATGTGAGAACTTTAAAGGAAATGAAATAAAATGAGGAGAAAGATTGTTTGGTTTAACCAAGAAAAATTGTTCTTATTGTATAATCTCATTCCGTAGCTTTAAGTCTGAATATCATCAAAATCGTCAGCCTGACTGCTGCTAAAACAATTTAGGATAATCAAATTAGTCATCTTGAGAAAACTAGTAGTAGTAATTAGTTTATAACATTTCCGTGTAGTAAACAAGTTATCCAGCAATGAATTTTCATATAATCGTCAATCTTTAGCTTACATAGTGGTTACATAGTTAACCAAACATGAGACTGTCATCCTGTAAAACTGGGATCAAATGTTACAAAACTCACCTATAATAAAAAGGAACTGGAAAAGCTAAAATGAGTTCAACCTTTAGGCTACATAGAATCCAAAGAACGTGCTAAAAGAAGATAAAGTAAGAACTTGAACAAGTGCCCAGTAATTCAATACGCCTGAGCTTACAGAAATCTCATACTCAATGCCAGTCGTGCGAGAACCTACCCTTTGACGGAGAGGAAACCACCACAAATACTCGAATGTTAGAGTAAGGGATTATCCCAACAAATAGATGAGCTCAAAGGGAGAGTAACGCAGGAACTATTCATGATCCTGGTATGCCAAATTTGTACTAGACTATTACATATTTCAAGAGGCTATCGGCTGTTGGCTACAACATCCTTCAAGAAGCTGTTGGCTACATAACATACAAAACCACCTCAGCTATGTGATATCTACATCATCTGCAGGTGAAGATCAGCATCCTGCTGCGCAAGCTCCACCATCATAGCCTCGTCAAAGAATTTGTTGATGCTCACGTCTTCACTCATTCCCTAAAAGAAAAGGGATAGATCCATCATTTAAGACAATACTCTTGGTCAATAGAGCTAAATAGCTACTTTTGTAAGGGCCTGTCAGTCCAGCTTAGATTACCACATTCCCCTTATATTTGTGTTTTTAAAAAACCGAAAAATATGAGAGTTGAAGCCTTAAATGGGAAACAAGGGATATGTGGAAGGGGGCTTGCACCAAGATCATAATAGAAGAGGGGGAACAAGGGGCAAGCACCACTTCAAATCAAGTGCTGTTCAAGAAACCTGAAGAGTAAATAATCTCAAATTAACCCTACTAGAATGTATACCTTTCTACGCCTTGTCTTCACCATGAACTCACGAGCCAGATGCTGAATTGGGGCAGGCTCTAGTGGTCGTAAAACGATGCTCTTGTCAAGAGGATCTCCAGGAACAATAGCCCAATGATCAAACACTGAAAGACAAAATGCCTGCCCTTGGGTATGATACCTCAAGTCGGTTTCGAAACCAAAGGACTCGATGACAGGTAAAAATGCCTGGAGAAGGAACAAGTGTGCATATGCGAAAACCTGATGTTATAACATGAAAAGATTATATAAAAAATCCAGGGTGCTATCTATATTTCGAAATCAAACCTTGACGATGTAGGCAGGGGTCCCAGGTTGAGGAACATCAGCAGTAACATGTCCACGCCTGCGAGACAACACGGTGTATATAGCAGAGAGGCAATCCATGGGTGTTTGGATCTGAATCAAGACACCAGAAAGTTAGCCCCAGTTTCACATAAGAAAACATCTTAAAATCTATCTTTTTGTTCAAATTTCATCCCTATTTCTGTAAATAATTGAACCTACTAAGACTTAACAACGTACTTATCTCATCATTTGAACATTGTAAAAACACCAGCAAGAACATTACAAATATCCTGTCATGACAGTTTCACTGTTAATTTTTTTCATAATATAAATGGGTATAGCTTAGCAGCTCTAATAGGTAAAATAATGTGTTTTATACAGCTTGTAGGTCCCGTTCTAAACCCCTTTTGCTTTCTTTCTTATATGATTATCTGAAGAACATAATAAACAGTTTATCATAAATGCATTCACCAAAGTGTGCTCCAAACGATAACCAAAAAAAAGAACTAACTTCAGACACACGGGTTATACCTCCACATAATACACAGGTTCCATAAGCCTGGGTGTCGCCATAAGGAAAGAAGAGTAGGCTACACGTCGTGCAGTTGGAATAATCTGACCTGTTCCACGATTAAGTGGCTCAAGTGCAATCTTTGCATCAACTATTTTGAATTTAACATTTCTAATGGGCTCATCACATAGGGGTCCTTCCCGAGCTCCCCATTGAAACCTGTTAAAATTTTGTTAGTCCAATATCTCAGGAAGAAAAGAAAGCATAAAACTACGATCAAGTTACCCCTGAACAATAGAATCTTTAACAGCATTCAACAAGCTCTTGTCCACTTCACTGGAGAGTGTATCATCCAATAAGATGTTAGGTCCCTGCAAATACATTTGAAGTGTCAAAACGGAAAACTTATGTTCAACTAAACAATAGAAGCAATCCATTAGAAATTGTTCAAAATAACCAAGTGGTAAAGCATCTAAGCCGATGCAACCCTAACCTGCTTATCAGGTCCAAATGCCCAAATAGATCGTGCAGCAAGCAGATCCCAGTCATATTTGGTTTGAAAAAAGTCACCAAGTTTCTTTCTAGGCCAATCTATGCTAACAACACTGTTCTCGATGTCCTCTGCAAGTCCTCTCTCTAATGGTTCCGCAATCTACACGCAATATAAGTGAGCAAGGAGGGAAACAATTTTCTCAGCTTGCACATATCAAAAGATTAACAGACTGTCTCACCATGGTGATTTTATTTTTCTTATTAGGTGTTTCAGCAAAACATTTCATTGAAGACGACTCCACTACAGTTTCGCAGAATGAAACAACTGGATCAGCCACCTGAATATTGCACACACAACGAAAATGCACCTCGAGATCAGTCAAGTTTAACAAATGAATCCTTAATGTCAATAAAGTTTAGATTCGTACTGAAACAAGCAGAGAACTGACAAAGGTGAATGTATGAAGAGAGAGTTATAAAGCACCTTCACTTCCACCTCGGAGTAAAGCTCCCTAAGGTCCTTCATTATGGAATCTAGGTACAATTCACCAGTACCCAATATTGTGTGTTCACCAGACTCTTCAACCTTTGTGATTGCAAGAGGATAACTCTTGCTGATTTTCCTAAGCCCCTCCACCATTTTGGGCAACTCGCTAGGATTCAAAGGCTCAGTTGCTGTTTTCACCACGGGAAGAGTATTGAACTGAAGGGGCCGGAATATGTACACATCCTCGCCAAATTCCGAGTTACAAAGAGTAGCAGTTTTCATGATTGAAGCATCCACTCCTTCAATCAACACCCAAGCACCTGGAGGAGCCTTACTTATGGGTATCCTGTATCGAGCTTGATATACCCACAGCTTTGTGACTTCTTTTACAGTCATATCCTCCTCATCCTCAGGTGAATAGCCCTCTCCCAAAACGCGTACTGTCTGCCCTGTCATTATTTCCCCGCTGTAAACCCTACCAAAAGCATCAAAAACACTACAATCTGATTTGGGATACAGCTTGGTCACATTAACCATCAAAGGGCCAGCGGAGTCACAATTTTCCATTGCTTTGTAAATTGCTGAATCCTTTGGACCCGTGTACATGTGCTCCACTTTCCTAGCTGCAGCAGCTTTAGCAGAAGGAATGTGATGAACCAACATGTCAGTAAAGCCAGTGGCAGTGCCAAAAACAGCACTGCAAGCCAGCCTCAGAAGAGGCCTAACATTTAGACGGTAAGCTGCATTGCTAAGCGTCACACCAAGTTCTGCCAGGGTTGCTTCAACACTCTTCTTGTGCTCTCCAATCACTTGGCTATAGATTTTGTAAAGAGGTTCAAGAACGAACTGCACAAAAGATCTTTCGACCCCACTTGCAGGCGGTTTCTTCTTGAAACTTCTTGTGTCAGGATCAAAGTAGAAGTCCCCCCAAAGCCGCGAAGCAAACTTGTTGGCATCAAATGCAACTCCATGAAGCTTAACATACAGTTTGGCAAATGACTGCAGTGTGAACGACCATCCTGCTGTTGCACTTGCAAAGCAGACATTCCCTAACGCAGGATCGAATACTTGTGCATTTCCAGCTATGGACGAGGCAGCTGTAACTTGATTGTTGACAGCTTCAATTATGTGCTTTAATTTGAAGTAGGCGTCCTTTGGAGGCAATTTAAGCTCAGTTATCAGCCTGTCAACCTAAAAGGACAATAAAAATTATTAGAGGAAAATAAACTGTATCTCAACATTGCAAGACACTTAATATATTCACTAGTTTTATGTAATAGGCAAGATACCTTGTTAATCACAAGAACAATCGGAATACGTTCTTGAATCGCATGCCGAATAGCCCTTTCTGTATTTACCTGTCACCCATGACACAAGCAACAATTGTAAGTGATCTAGCTATCCGGTGCGCATATACAAGATAAAGTCCAAATAGAACTCAATGATAGGAATAGAGCTTTCACAAAATAAATCGAAAGAAGAAATGACACAACTGCCCCACCCAGCTCGTCTACCTGATTAAGTGAATCCAACTAAACCCCACCCATCCCCCGTATGAGCCCCAAAATTTTGATAATACATCTGCTTAAACTGCAAAGCTTCCCAGAAAACACACAGAGCTTTAGCAGCTTACATCAAGACGGAGAGATAATCACCCGTCCTGTATGTCTGCAAGTGGATTAATCGTAGAAATAAGAAGGAACTTACCATCACTCCTTCAACAGCATCAACAATCAAAACTGCACCATCAGAAAGTCTCAAAGCAGCTGTCATCTCATCCGAGAAGTTGACATGACCAGGAGCATCCATAATGTTGCAGAGGTAAGACTTTGAATTGCTGTCTTCCAGGACGAGTGACATAGGGACAGACTTAATTGATATCCTCCTTTCTTGCTCATCTATTCGTGTGTCCGTATACCTCATATGCTTCTCACTATTCTGATCAAAAGTAGATATATGGTGGGTTTGCTCTACCAACATATCCATAAACAAAGTCTTCCCGTGATGCACGTGTCCCACTAAAGCAACATTTCGAACCAATGCTGGGTTCGACATCAGACCTAAGAGAAATTGAGTCGAAACATAGGTGGACGAATCCTTTACCCCAAGTTCAAACTTGAGATTCTTCACCGGTTTAATTATCGGCATTTCAAGAGGCTGTTCATCTTCATCCATCACCAATGTCTCGACCTCTTCACCGTAAACCTCTTCGGCTGTTGGGTAGTATTTCTTGTCTTCAGCAAGGACAACTTGGTTATCCATGTCAACATCCTCTTGAGTGGCCAGCCATCCATTCGATGCACCAGGTTGCTCGCCATCAGATGCAGCCCTCTCATCATCACTTCTCTCAGGGAGCTCCTCATCTTCCTCTTCCCTATCACTTTCCTGATCAGACTCAATTTCAGGACCGATATAGTTCCCAAATTCATCATATAAACTTTCATCCATGGATCTTTACTACCTGATTAGAAGAAAAAATCACCCATCTTATTAATTGTCCAACTAAAGCAAACAAAAAATCAACGCAAAAAACACAATTTTCACCAAAACAAGCTATGCAATGGAGCATTTATGCACATAGGGTTTTAAAGCGATGAAATGCCGAGAACGGGACTGAAGAGTAATGAGTAACGTGCAAGTTTTAGGAAGAAGAAGAGAAGTGTACCTTTAACTCGAAGAACTCTGCCGGAGACAAACGGCGGACGACGGCGGCAAAACGACTGAAGCAGCGGGCGGTGGTTCAAGCAGTTTTCAAGCAGCTGCAAAGTGACCGCTTGTAATGTTGGAATTCGGTGCTATAAAATGGGCCTTAACTGGATCTGGAACCGCCTTGGACCCAAAAGCCCAAAATGAATCGGGTGTGACCCTGAATATTAACTACACTAGGTATAGTTTGGTTATGGAGATTAAGATTATAATTGAAAAAATACATCGTATAGCTACTGCAATGGAGCATTTATGCACATAGGGTTTTAAAGCGATGAAATGCCGAGAACGGGACTGAAGAGTAATGAGTAACGTGCAAGTTTTAGGAAGAAGAAGAGAAGTGTACCTTTAACTCGAAGAACTCTGCCGGAGACAAACGGCGGACGACGGCGGCAAAACGACTGAAGCAGCGGGCGGTGGTTCAAGCAGTTTTCAAGCAGCTGCAAAGTGACCGCTTGTAATGTTGGAATTCGGTGCTATAAAATGGGCCTTAACTGGATCTGGAACCGCCTTGGACCCAAAAGCCCAAAATGAATCGGGTGTGACCCTGAATATTAACTACACTAGGTATAGTTTGGTTATGGAGATTAAGATTATAATTGAAAAAATACATCGTATAGCTACTGTAAAAATAAAGGTCGGAAAAATATAGAAAATTTATATATTTTTGTGTATATATACATTCTATATGTTATATACAAAAACTATATAAATTTATACACTTTTTTGGCTACCAAATGTAAATAGTTTCTGGGGCAGACTAAAAGTCATAATACCCCATTATAATTTAGGGATAAATTTTGGGGTTGTATTTATTTTATGTTTGTTAATGAATATGAACTAATCTTTTTATACCAAATTGATAGTGTTAACTATCCCACATTGAATATGAGATAACAATCCAGAATTATAATCCTAAGAATTAAGATTGTTAGATATCCCACTTTGCAACCAAACTGACCCCATGACCATGAGTTATGATGAAAAATTGTAGTCTTATATTTAAGTTGAGCGATTGTAGTAGAAATAATATATTTTTCAGTAATTACTACATTGATATATTTAAGTTGAGTCCTGGTATGGGCACTGGCTAGCGACTTTCATCTTATTTAGATGTAGAAAATTTTTATTTGATGCATTTTGTGTTTTATTAAAATATTTATGGTGCTCAAGGGTAACGCCTCGTGGGACAAAAATGAGGAAAAATTATGAGAGAGTACTCAAGTATTATTTTCTTTGGATAAAATCCTTGATAAAGTTCATATTCATGCGTGGAACGTTGAAAACCTTATTAATTAAATAGTTATTGAATATATTTATCGGTATTATTGCTTTTTGCACTACTAAGTACTATGCTCCCTTATTCCTTCTCCTTTCCCCATAGTTTTTTTGTAAATGGTTGAAGGTTCTTATTATATTGTCAATGCTTCAATTGACATGTCTAGAGATGTTGAAAGGGGAGAGGGGACCGATGAGTCCTACATGAGTGGTGGGATAAGGAGAATAAAAGGAGACTTAATCTCTTTCTAAGAACTTACACAATTCTCGCTTCATGACCTCTTAGAGTTAGACTCAATGTCTATTTCTTTATCATGGTATTAAAGTAAGACTCATTCTAATTCTTGGTTTACCCAATGTTGGATCTGTTGTTGCTACTGTGTTAAAACACAACATCAGAAAACTGTTAGAAGAATAAAAGAAACTGGAAAAACAGTAAAGATTAAGAAATATTCCTAGTCCACAATTTGCTTGTGCATCCTTAAGGAATTTTAACTCCCTCACACGTTGCCAAGGTAATGGATTAAATCCTCCCAGGATAAAACGGAATAAACCTTCCAGCAACAGTGGCAATATAAACTGCAGGATACCAACGAACTTAAAGAACGGAGCAAAATCACACTTACGAATTCGAGAGAGAGAGACTGCGAATTAGAATGCAGTATTTTTCAGAAAGAAGGAAGTTTTGTAATGTTTTTTGGTGTCTAAAAAGCGATGCCATGCCTCATAATTTATAGGCAATTATTAGAAGAGGTGTGATGTTTGTTCTGGAAAAGGTGCCTTTTCAGAAGTTTATGCGGCCTGTCGCGGTTACGCCAGGACCGCGGCCAAAGTGGCTCTCTGAATCTGCAGCAGAGTTCTGGCACGATCCTACCGCCAGGACCGCGACCAGACTATCCTTCTGAATCTTCAGCAGTGATATGGCATTTAATTGATTATTAAATAATTAATTAAATAAATTTTGTCCAAAAATAATCTTATCGATCGATCCAAATCCAAATCCAAGCCGAGCCGGGCGAGCGAGCGAGCGACGGCGCGAGGGTTCATTCTCTTCAACTCTTTTTAAGAGCTTTAAGAAATGATTCTATATATAAGCACACAAATGTAGTTGTACCTCACCAATGAGGGACAAAGTGCAAGTCAAAAGCTCACTTCATTCAAATTTTTATTTTCTTCTATTTTATTTCCCACCATTTCCAATTCACACTCTTATACTTTAAAGCCCAATGCTTAAAGTCCATGCTTTAAAGTCCAACAATCCCCCACATGAATGGGAATGGCTGTAACAAGAATGATCATAGATGAAAGCTGTGT